>DWTQ01000087.1:0-10700 GCA_018244875.1 Ardaris sela periphema | reverse complement strand
GTGCAGTACACTCCCACGTCTCACCAGTTACGTTTACGTCCCACTATGAAATAAGTGTTGAGCCTATTGTCATACACCGTGCACATATCCAGACTTCAAGTAATTACTAGTGTTAGAAAAATCCAATAACACCCGACTTGGGATTCGAACTCACGACCTTTCGATCAGCAGTCTTTCTCGTATTCTTGTATACCAGTCGGACAAATAAGCGGATACAGTGGAACACGAGTCGTTCCCACACAGTCCTCGGCGTAAAAGAAGGTTGCCGCGCATGCCACAGAAGACAGCATCTGTGGTCGGCCGCAATCAGTATATAATCTCGATCGAGGCCCGATTCAGAAAACTGTGGACCGCACTGGCAGATATATCGGTCCAATCGGCCAATGCAGGGACCGGCTCCGTCATCGGCGGGTCGATTAGACGAGTGGTAGGGCTCGGTAGTGTGGCATGTTGCACCAGCGGCGGCGCGGCCGGCGCGCGGCTCAGGCGGGCGCGCCGCTGCTTGTGTGTCGGCAGAGGCGGACGCGGACGCCGAGGCGGAGGCGGTGGACGCCAGCATCCGCACGCCGCTGGTGGCCGGCACGCCGCCGCCGCGCGCGCACCACCAGCGGTGAGTCGCGGCGCGGCCGCGAACCGGCGCCGGCCTCTCGCGCTCGGACAGTAATAATAGTATCGTTCTGTTGCCGCGAAAACGAGGAATCGCAAGGTTCAAGTGGCTTGTAAAATAACTTGTGACTGAACGTTGGCGCCTTTTTTTGGAATCGAGGGGAAATCGTCAAAAGATACCCCGGTATTCTGAGACAGATTCCGGGTTATGTAGAAAAGGCGCTGTAGATAACTGTACGATCATATGGATGTGAAAAACCACACGTATCATATGACTCTTGGTTTATATAGGACTAACATCCCCCTCCAGGGGCTTACGGGTAGCAGCACGATTACTGTTGAACAGGTGGCAGCACTGTCGCCTAGATAAAAGCGCTATCCTTTTTCCCAACGCGTTGCTAACACCTGTGTAATACAAGTGTTAATGTATCCGATGGATCCAGAACTTTCCAAGGTCTCAACCCCAACCACTTCCACAGCACTTGTTCTTATCACATACTGACAGTATTCTCATTGCTACGTTTGCCTATCGCGTTAAAAAGCAGTATGATCAATAAATTTAACAAGATCCGAGATATTACAATTACAACTCAGTAGTCCTTCTGTTCTATTCGGGATAGGACAGGGATGCAAGGAGTACATCGAGTGCTCGGCAAGAGGAGGCCTTAGTGAAGAGAAGGGATCTCAAGGGAGTCTGACATGCTGGTCCCACAGCTCAGAGTCGTGCGGTGGCGCGGGCGCGGAGGCAGCCATCGCGCTGGTGGGGCAGATCTTCCCCGCGGCGGTTCTGGAGGAGAACTTCGCCGAGCGGCTGGTGTTCTCCGTACCGCAGTCCTCCGTCTCCAGCCTCGCCAAGTGCTTTCAGCAGATCGAGGAAGGTAAGCGACTTTATACATAGTGACATATTAATATGACAGTCTTTTGCAAGTATTCTGTATTAAAATATGGCCTATGTTTCTACCAGACTTCCTGATTGTCTGAATTCGAGAAATTGTTTCTATCTGTTACTCAGTGATGACGTGAAATGAGAATAAACATACAAACAAGCAAACGAACGAACAAGAAATGTAAACAAAGAACGGATTAAACTAATGAACGAACTGCTCAGAAAAATAAACACACACACACACAAGCAAACGCACGATACCAACCAACACAAGCGTAAAACATGAATTGTACTAATTATTGTTTTTTTTTTATATCACTAGCGAAAGAGAAACTCAACATAGTGGAGTACAGTTTCAGCCAGACGACCCTGGAGCAGGTGTTCCTGAAGTTCGCACAGTCCGAGAACGTGGAGGCGGCCGAGCAGGAGCACTAGCGCCGGCCGCCGCGCGCCGCGCCCCGCGCCGCGGCCCCGCGCCGCGCCCCGCGCCGCGGCCCCGCGCACTTGACCACGGCAGATGAATAGCGATTCTTTTTACTATAACACGGTTCGAAGTGGAATAAAGGTCCCTGCACACTCGATGACAGCAGTTGAATAGCGATTCTTTGCACTATGACGTAGGTCAAAGATAAATGAAGGTCCCTGTACACTTGTTGACAGCGGTCGCCTAGTTTTTTTCTACTATGACGCACTTCAAAGATCACACGAGGAATTGACACATGTAACTATGACCCAGGGGACCACTAAGTACATTGTTATGACACAATTTATAATATTACCCAATACACGGCTTAGTCGAATTAAAAGCCGGAAATACACAGGATTGTGTCAGCATGTGGTGAGATTGTATGTCTGTAAACTCCTTACTCAGTTAAACGATTATGGAGTGGTAAAATTGAGTATAAAATGCAGATGGACCATCATCCGCTGGTGTTGTGAACATATGATGATGGAGCTTCATCTACCTACCACATCCAACTCAGGAATTATGTCCACCGATCAAGGTGTTAGCAGTAGGGTGAGGTTTCTTGTGCCATAGTTACCTGATCATCTTCGAATCACCGTCAGTTTCATTCTTGAACAGTTGCTTCCTTTTAGACTGAGAATTCAACTGCTGGACATAGACCTTTCTTAGTCGGTTCCACTCCGCCCGGTCCTTGACCGTTAGAATTCAGCTACATGCAGGTGTCTCCTTCAGGTCATGAAGCCACCTGATCGGTGGACGACCTATGCTCCTTTCACTGACTGAGAATAGCTTTAAATCTTCCAAACTGCTCGCGTGTCGGCAGACTTCATACGCCTCATAGATCATTCTGGAGAACTCCCGATATTAATCCTAAGACCGCACATAGTTTAGTAGAGCAAAAAATGCAAGCCAGGATTCTAACATAGGATCAGCTGTGTCTAATCTTACCTATCCGACGCAGCGAGATAATCTTTCAAGCCCACACCAGACCACGCCCCAGCTGTGGGGCAGGAAAAGTGCCGCTTGCTCTGAACCAAGACCATGACATCAAACCTACTCCGGATTAGGACTCAGGTGTGACCTGGTTTTGATCACATGCTATGTTTTAATATGTTTGCCTACCCTTTACACAATACTAGAAACCTACGAGCGAATAGGGACAGGACCGCTCCAGGACACATTGTCATCCTCTCCCCCCATCCCCCACCCCCACATTTTTATCCCAGACATTCTTGAGTCCTGTCACTTCATACGTAAAGCACGACAGGCAAAAGGAGACTGAAACATTATAATTATATAACATTACATGCATGTAATACACACATGTAAATACATTGTGTATTATAACAGTACGTGGCCCGCGCCGCGCCGGGAATGTGCACGACACATGCTTTCTACTTTGTAAAATAATTATCGCCGGATGAAGAACAGAACCCCTAGTCTCTAGTTAATTTCGTTTGAGTTGGAACAAGCTTTTGTATGGAGTTAACGGTTAACGAGCGAAACATAATAATAATAATAATAGTAAACTAATTATTATAATGACATTATTATTAAATAGGTGTAGTTGTCTGTAATATTACTGTGCGCGCACCGCGACGGGGCCCCGCGCTGGCGCCGCCCGGCGAGACGCGATAATATTCGTACTAACATAAGGCATACCATACATATAATGATAGACTTTTTTATAACTTGTATACTTTAATTCGTCAATCGATACATCGAATGCGGCCTCGATCGTTTCGTACGCCGCGACACAAATCGCGCGGGAACGTGAACCGGGGGGCTCTTCTCTGATATTTTCAAACCGTGGCTCGTTCGTTGAATGCGTAACGGTGTTGCAACGCCATCTCGTTTAAATAGAATCGTACAACAAGAGCATCAGATGTACACGATTCAATAATAATGATTATTATCGTTGTAGGCGTATGGAAAGGGAAAAATAAAAATCGTAAGCTTTAAAGCGTTTCGTCGGTTCGAACGAGCGTCCAGCGAGGGAGCCGCGGGCGGGCGGCGCGGGGCCGCGGCGCGGGGGGCCGCGGGCGGGCGGCGCGGGGCCGCGGGCGGGCGGCGCGGGGCCGCGGGAGGCCGGGGACACGTGGGCGTCTTGTATTTTTTTATAATTTGATACTTTAGTAGCGTGTTTTATATACGAGACTTACATTAGTGACGAATGAGACCGCCGGCACTGTGGTTGGGGATGTCGATGGGATTGTACACAAAAATATACTTGATACACTGCACATTATTTATCTGTTGTATCCACGTGCGTCTGTGGATAAGGTCCACAGCACAGGAATGCGATAGGGTGAGATCTTATTTATCTAAAATATACAAGTCACGAAATAAACATCATTACGTCAGACAAATAAATAAAATTAAATACTTTCCTGTCTAATGGATGATCGTATTCAAAACTTAACGTCAGGTTTCTTACGAGGTAGATACAGAGCACCGAGTTAATCGAGGCAGTGCAAGAAAGGTGGGCTGATAGAGCGTCTCTTGCTAGAGGACCCTAAGATTAACAAATAAGTATTCCGTTTAAGACCTTATTTCTACAGTTGCGTTAAACTCGGCAATACTTCAATACTTTTTCTTACAAGTTAATATTAAATATTTTCAATTTCTCACAAAGTTTCATGTGCTTGTACAATGTATTCGATATACAATTCCATTGACATGATTACATCTGATCGTACAGTACAATACATATTGACGCTCGAGGTTTTTTATGGGCCTGTGTATATAGAGACTATTTTGTGGATATTATAATAGTTTGAAGTTGAGTACACAGTAAAACTATAGAAATACGAATATTCAATTAGCTTGATTATATATGTAACAATTACAATATCATCGACCAGTCGTAACAAACATAGTGCTTATTGTATATAACAATAAAGTTGATATTGCACCGGACTCGTTAGTTTCTTTTGACTTTGGCGAATTAACAATTGTTGTAAGAATATTCTGTATATATTTCTCATAACGCATCATAAAGGTAAAATCGTAAGTCAGCGACCCACTGATGTTCCCGTTCGCGTACTAAATTTTTTTATATGTAAAGAAAACATTATAGTTGTTTAACATTTACAATTCCTTGTCGGTTTTAAAATATAGTGTTATATATATATATATTAATCGTGGCAGACGGGCCACCAGATTAATACATAATTTATTTCATTCCGACTATCACTAGCAAATGGATTTTCTCGCAAAGGTGCAAAAGTAAAGAGAAAATAATGAATCCGGTGGAGGTACAATTGTTAATAAATGTATAACCAGTGCCTAGATCTATTTGCAGGTTACGACCATCAGAGAGACATTGATGATTATGAAACGACTGTTGAAATTGTCATGTTTTTTGTACGGCAACTTCTGTATGTACCCCGTTCTCCTCTTCTCATATAAATGTACCCCAAAAGATAATCTCGTAACGCAATCAATTTGCCCCGTCCTCCTCTTCCTATATACTGCAACACGCAGAAATATATATATATATACATATTTGGCTCCTATTTTATATAACAACGTACAAGTGTGTGAAATACGTAAGAAAAAAATTCAATAAATTTATATAAATCTCTATTATAACCATGATCGTCCTCATCAGAACCTTCCGGACACTCGTCTCCTCTCGAAGTGGGAAAAGTTAAGGCCGTATTAAGAAATATCAACCTGCAATTATTTTAGCCATAGTTGCCCTTTATATGAAACGGTTTCAACAGTCGTTTTGTTGATTATAGCTCACTTATACAGGACGATCGGTTTAATGCAATTCTCTCAAACCGTCCACTAACTAGGTACAAAATGAGTATGTTAAAACTACATACTCATTTTCTACCTAGAACTCAATGTCCTAAAAAGGAAGCGAATCATTCGCCGGCCCTTTCCATCTTCTTACGCCACTCGATCGCTTCATCTTTTTCTAATCGATTTGACATAACGTAAGGTGCGGTTGTACTGTGTTTAAATTATATTTTATTTGAAAGTAATAATTGCAAAGTGACATGGTTTGATAATTGTTAACACTGTCTGAGAGAATTGCTAATATTAATCAAACGCCGCCATCCTAAAGATGTACCTGCCATACTTGTTCTGTGTCTAAAATTACTTTTTTTGTTAAACACTCACTATCCTATGAAGAACGAGATATTTAAGCATCCACTTAATATATTTCTCATCAAGAAATGGTTAAGCGTTCATAATTTACCATGTGAGTTTTGGTGTGTATGGTTACTTCATCCGCGGATGGAAGGATACATCTGTATATGTTGTCACTTAATATCCATCTTGATAAATTCATCCACATTGGTGAACGTCAATTGGCTTTCCATCGCATGCGGTATGGTACTCGTTCGATCGAATGGTTCGTGCGGTGAACCGTGAATGTTGCACGAAGTGGTTCGTGCGACGAATCATGAAAGTTGCACGAAAGGGTTCGTGCAGTAAATCATGACAGTTGCAGGAAGGGGTTAGTGACGGATTATGATTATTGCACGAAATAGTTTGTGCAAATATAAACGTTGCACGAAATGGATGTTAACGAGCCCTAGACGACTGATATAAAGGTGTGTGCAGAGGGTATTTTAAATTCGAATATTTGTCTTAATCGTTATTTCTACAACACGCTGTTTCATAACCGCAGTACGAGTAGCGCGAATGAGCCACGTTAAAGATATCTCAGATAGTTCGAATGAGCTAAAATTCTACAGGTTATTATAAAGAGATCCTGACCCATGTCACTCACGGGGTAGGCAGTTGAGCGGTTTATAGTAATGCGATATAAAAAAAACCTTATCTTATAGTTATTTTTTTGTAATATTAAAATAGCAAATGGAATGGGCGACCAAATGTTTTTAAGTTTACTCTGGTGCCCATGAACAAAATTAATATTCGTGTACAAAGAGAGCTGGACGAGAGCTGGCCGCAGTTATTAATGGCTGCTGCCGTTAATGAACATCTGTTACGGTCTGTTGGCGTCAGATAGAAAAGTATTTAATAAGATTATTGAGTTGCGTTTAAATGTAAAGTAGGTATTTTTGCATGACAAGCTATCGAACACATGGTCATTTCGTTTTTTAAATTAAATCTACCGAAAAAAATCATCTCGTCGATGGAAAAACTCTTAATGCTCGGAAGTTAGTGTAATGAAAATTTGACCCATTGAAAACAATCTTGACACGTGTTCGAATTAATACCGACTCGCGCACACCACGGCTTATAGCAGTGCGACATGTCCTAATACATACATGTTAATTTTTTTTAGGTAATTTCATTGTGATTTTCGTTCTAGTCATACATTCTGTATGTGACATTCAAAACATGTATTATTAGATATTTTAATATAGTCAAATTATAACTTTAGATTATTGAATTAAAAAAATATATTTTATTTAGTGGAAAATAGATAAATGAAAAAGAAAGTTGCGATCGAGCGATATCAGTTTATTTATTGTGTAAATGAAAATTTATATTTTATATTTCCTATTGTTTTAAATTGTTTTATTTTAAATTAGATTTAAGTGAAGACGAATTGAAAGAAAAAAAATCTATATCAGAATTTCAATTAATTTGTATAGTTATACTGTAAATCGATGTACGGTGTGAGATGTTAAATTTCACGTGATCTGTGGTCTTGAATGTCATGAACAGGCATTAAGTTTAATTTATTTTTTAGAAACTCAAAATATGGTTTTATTATATATACGCTTTATATCATGACGTGGGTAATTGTAAGCCGCAAAAATTGTTGAGACGCATCTGAAAGTAGTATTGTTATAAGTAATAAGAAACTATGGAAACTGCATGTTGTCTTTTATTTATGTTTTAAAACGTGACACCACGCCTCTTATCCCCGAAGAGGTAGGCAGAGAGAGGAATATCCAGTACACTCCCACGTTACACCAGTTACGTTTACGTCCTACTATGGAATAGGTGGTGAGTCTAATGCCATACATTGGGCACATATCCAGACCCCGAGCCACTACTGAAAAATCTAAATTCCAAAAATTCAGTTTTGGCCAACCCGGGATTTGAATCTAGGACCTCCCGATCGGCAGTCGCGTTTGCTACCAAGACGACTAACGAAGCATTCATATATAATATAAAAGAGACTTATCAAAGATGTTTATTATATTTATTTCCTATGGTTAAACACTACGCGAAATAAATGATTTATCTCTATATTTTCTCTTTACTGGGCTTACTTTGCATTTAATTTTCAATATTTACTCTAGTTGTCTAATGCTCTAAAATCAAGACACTCCAATCTTCACATATTATTGTCCACTCCATTGTTCGAAATGCGCGCGTGTATTAAAATGGCATCGGCGAGTGCGTAACCAAAATATTTAGCATACAAAGACCCGATGCTTACTTAACAGCATAGTAACCGTACGCGCTGTTACTAAATCCGCGTCGTCGCCAATTCGTTGGCGTGTGACGAAATCGGTTCTTGCACAGGAACTACACAATGGGCTCGCGAACATTAAGTTACAACGGATTTATCAACTACAACTTTGACGCATCAGAGGCATTTTTCGTTTAATTACGTTTTCACGAAAACCGGTTAAAAATGTCATATAACAACATGTTTAATATATCGGTGCTAAATTTCATTTACCTTCGTTTCTATGAAAAACCGTAAATAATAGTAGAACTTAATATCTGACTACGATTTTTAGAATAAAATAATTTCAATTTGTCGTCCATTAACTACGTGTTACAATATTTGCAACATCTAATTCGGTTATGTAGGGACGAGAAAGATAAAACGAAAGACATGGGTTATATTTGAAAAGATAAAAGGCAAACCTGTTAATTTTCACAATGAAGGGATCTTATAGAAACGTCCAGATCTGTTCGTATTTTACAATTAATATTTAAAAGTTTATATTTTGAAACAAAAAGATCTAATAAAAAATAATAATAGCAAAATGAGATGGATTTCCATGTTAATAAAAAATACATTGTTATGGCGAAAACATACGAGGAAATTAATACCAAATGAGTTAGAAGTTAGGGTAAAGAAGAATATAAATAATGTTGCAGTTGTAGTTAATATTTGGTTACTTTAAAAATTGCATTACTGTCAAGTAATATTGATCGTCTATATTGGTATTAACGATTTCATAAAAGAGGGCATTTAGTCAGATTGACTAATCGTATGTGACCATATTTTCTACGAAACCTCATCCACCATGAAACCTATTTTTCGTTTTTGATTCGGTTTATTTTTTTTCAAAACCCTTTGTTATAGTTTGTATATTAGATTTATATAGTTCACTTGAAAGTAAGTTAAAGTAAGGTATATCGTTACAAGACGTTATATTTGGTGAAACAATTTGTCGCATATCATGCTACGATCAAATTAATCAAGAAAATATTTTCACTTTCCCGTCTCGGTCAAAATTTGTTAAATGCTTTTAATTAGAAAGTATTTTATTGTTGGCTATTTAACTACTTTGACATTAAATGCACCGTTGTGATGAACATTGCAATTACGGCTGTTAGATAAATCCGTGTCCCTACCATTTCATTGTTTCCTCCCTATGTTCAACACTTAGATATGAATAAATTCGAGTCGCCATCGCTTGGAAGATTCCAATGACTTTGAATCCACATATGGGTTAAAAATCTTTTTATTACCATCCGTCTGTTTAATTCCACTGCTGGACATATGCCTATGCCAAGGGGGTTTACAACATCACAATTTATGTACCCATTATCTCCCCATACCAATCCCCACGCTGGGCATGTGGGATGAGCATTTATAACACCATTATTAACATATAATATTAAACAATAAAGTGAATGGAAAAACAAAGAAACGTTTGACGGTGAGTACATGTATTTAAATCATTGTGTCAATAGGCAGTCGCCTGCGCCCGCGCGCCGCGTCCCAATTACAAACAATGGCGGATTGGACGAGCGCGTCACTTCCGGCGGCCGGGCGTTTTCGCCAAACAATACCTTGTGACCCTCTGTCTTGATATCAACGGTCCTTGTTACTTCGTTCGTATTTTACAATTACACTCAACTCTGGCAGTCTCAGATCACCGCTGGATATCGGTCTCCCCTGACATGTAGGTAGAGAGAGGACCGCAGAGCGTAGCTTCTAGCAGCATCGTGATGCCTATCGCAAGTGTATGTCACTTTAAACAGATGAGGTCGCTCAGATGTGTGTCAGCTAATGACAAGCGTGTCATCTTGATACACGGCTCAGTTGACATCGTGAGGCAACAGCGGTCTAACAGATCCAAGGCGTGTATTTAAATGTGTGCATCAACACCTTTTAACATTTCATTGTTGAAAACGGGTCTTCCCAGAAACATTTAAAGGTTAAGACTATATAGTTAAGAATATGTCCATCTGCGTATTGTACAGCTAATGGAAAAAACCCATCCTTCTAGTCACAGTTGGTCTCAAATATAAATAACGTTTTTGATAATTTAGTTAATAACAATGGACAGTAAAACTTGTATGTGTTCGAAGAACATACAATACAATTATATAAAACGTATTCCTTTTCGTAATTCGATTATAATATTTGGATGCGGGAATTGTATTCTGCCTGCTGAATAACGTTTGCTCCAGGTGAGATCTCAAAGATACCTAATACCTCTAACCTCTGAACACTACCTCTGATACCTAAAACCTCTGAAAGATTAGAAGAAATAATAATAATAACTTCTATAAATAACTCCCACATAGTCAGGGGATCTCACACAAGATAGAGCC
>DWTQ01000086.1:0-10707 GCA_018244875.1 Ardaris sela periphema | reverse complement strand
GTTTAATTCAATATGTAAATTATATTTAATATATTAAAGATTTATAAGTACTTTAATTGTATTGAATGTTCTTTATGCGCGCAATAAAATCATGTAACTGCCCCATTGGTCGTGTTGTTGTTAGTCGCAAGCGCGACTGCCGATTGAGAGGTCCTGGTTTCAAATTCCAGTCCAGGTGCTATTGGACTTTTCTAACATAGATGTTTCAGTGATGGCTCGGAGTCTGGATATGTGCCCAGAGTATGGTAATAGACCCACCGTCTATTCCATTGTTAGACGTAAACGTAACTTGTGAAAAATGGGAGTGTACTGCACTCCTCTGTCTATCTCTTCGGGCATTAGAGGCGTGATGTTACCTTTCAAATCATAATCCAAACTAAGAATTTCGTCTAATTTGACTATATTATACTGTTAATTTAATTGTTAAAATGAAGATGTTGACTTCCGTGCTCTATGCTTAACTTACATACCTATAGTTTACCACCGTGCTTGTAAAAACTGAAAATTAAGAATTCTCTCAGCCAAGACTTAGCGTTTTCAAAGTTATTTCGTCTCAAAATATTCTTAACTAATCAAACATCCTTTGCCGTTCCTCCAAGTAAGTAAATTTGTCTTTGTAATTACCTTTTTAGCATATTGAAGAAACTTTCCAGCCTTAGTTCAGTGGAGTTGTTTAAAACATAGCTTTAAATTCTAATCTCACTTCATAAAACCATTACATTGGTACCAAGTTCTGTGATATTTCACTTCGAGTGCTTCTAATGTTTATTCAAGTTTGGCATCGTGGCAAAATCGTCCTACCATATAAATAAAAAAATATGACAATTGCAGACTTATATAAGTATACAAAAATGTGTGTTGTTTTATTTCCTTACTTTTATCAAGGGTGTCTTTTGTGTCTATTTAAATTCAATTTGTTATAAAGTCAATCATTAAATAAAAATAATGTAATTTTCTACCTATTTTATTTTTCCCTGAAATCTGTACATTCGTATTCAATCGGTTATTCAAATGAATGAAAAATCGGAAGAAAATAATCATTATACTATAACTATTGGAAAGTGTGGTAATCAAACTGATTCAATCCCGCTGTATAGTCTTCCTATAGGATAGTTCATTAATAGAGCTAATTTTAATTAGATAACATTAGGACAGAGCTAGCTTTAATTTTCAATAGTGTTTGTGTAGTCGTTAATTTAACAATGCTGCATACTTTAGAACAGTGTACCAATGTCGGTGGGGATCTTCATTATTATTCCATGAATTTTGGAACTTAATGGTACTAAGAGGTTTTGAAATGAATGTTTTAGTAGAGACTGCGGTAATTTTAACTGGAATAGTGTTGGTAATATACGACTGTTCTGTTGCTGTATAGTTTAGTAAGTTTTTGACATGTACAAAAACAAATTAACAAACAAAAAGTGTAAATAGTACAAAAATGGTAAAAATAAATGAAACAAAATAAAATAAAATTTGTAGTGTGTATATTTCGATTTCTTCTAGATATTTTTTTTTTCATATTTACATATATGTACAAAAATGAAATCATAATATTTACATTCTCTCTTATGACAATAGTTTAGTTAACATTTGAAAATAAATGTATCTGTACATCAGTATTGTAAGTTTAAAACTTTGGCATTATAATAATTTAAGCGATCATTTAATATTTTCCTTAAATAAAACTATTTAGAATCATAATACGAGTATATACAACGACCTATCGGAAATCTATAAATATTATCGCAGAAATTAGGAAAACAATTCACTATGTACAAATAAATGCAGATTTTTTAAATACAAATAGCGAAAATCTTAAACACAATTATCACTTTGTTGGACTAATACGCTTTAGCGTTGCAGTAATTACCTGCGTTGGAGCATACGCTACGCCCAGAGCTGCGCGTGCGGTGGCATGCGGTGGGGATGTGCGTCGCGTGCGTGGACCGCGGCCGGCATGCCCAGCCGGTCGGCCAGCCCGTCCGCCAGCAAGGGCGGCAGCTTGCCGGGCGGCGGCGGAGGGGGCGGCGCCGGCGCCCGCCCGGCCCCCACCGGCGACACCGACGCGTAAATATTCACAGTTGAACGATGATATTGACATTTCCTTAAGTCCGGCATAGCGAACCTCAGTTTTTGCCAGAATTGCCTATCACCCCACTCTATACACGTATTCGCTTTCAAACACAATCTCAATTCAGGATCGATGTCTCTGCTCGGTATCTCGCCTAGCAATATTATTATCAGTCTTCTTCGTCTCTCTTTTAGAACTTCGTGCAAAGCCGTTTTAAATTCAAATCGACACCATTCGTTATTGATAAAGTTTTTGGATAAAACTATGATTGTTCTTTTTGAAGATTCTACGGCTTCTACAATCGTATCTGCTACGTAAGCCGATGCATTGAAATCGCGATAGTGTAAGCACAGTCGAAAACTCGGGTCAGACGACTCTAAGCCGGGCGCTAGCATCTGAGCGACAAACGCTTCATCTTTAACGCTGTAACTGATGTAAGCGTCGAATAGTCTATCTTTATCGGCTTCGTCGTCGAAAGTGGTACTTTTATAACACAGCCTGAATCCGCAGTGGTAATAAATCCAGACTCGTAGCTCACGTCGCCAATAGAATACGCCGCATATCAAGGCGGAGCTTATTACAAATACACAGAGTGATATCAGTAATAACGGTAGATAATCATTTATAACTTGATTTTCGATTATAGATGAGCTTCCTCCGACGTGACTCGTACAAATTGTGGAGTTAAAGTCGGACATGTGTGGTCCCACCGTATTCGTTACATTGTCAAATACGCACGTGATCTTATCAGAGTCTTCAACTTTACCGAGGTTGTTTTTGAACCAATTTCTAAATTTATGTATGTACTGACAGTCGCATGACCATGGATTGCGAGAGAGGCTTATCTCTACCAAATAGGGATTCATCGTGAATTGCCACACAGCAAAGCTGTAAATTCTATTCCCTTCTAAGCGCAATACTTCCAAATGTCTCAACTCCATAAAAGTTCGATTGTCGATGTAATGTATTTTATTGTCTTGTAGATGCAACTCTCGTAAATTCTCAAGGGGAGACAATTCAAAACCGAGTAACTCTTTTATATTGTTCTTTTCCAAATGCAACACTGTTAAGCGCTTTAGTCCACTAAACGTATTATTGTACAGTGCATCGATATTAGAATTATTAGCATACAATATTTTAAGGTTTTTACGTCCGATAAAAGCGTGACTTGTTAAGCCACCGAAATTATTACCATCTAAATATAGTTCAGTAGCGTCCATAGGTATAGTGTTGGGTATTTCTGAATACCCGGCAGCAGAACAGTCCACAATATTTGCTGACCACGGTTGGTCATGATAACACGTACAGTTCGATGGGCACGTCATTTCACAATCACACGCATCAAAATCACAACAATGACACAAAGTAAAGCAATGAGTCTTATACGTACACAAAAACTGAGACGATTCCGCTTCTATAAGTGGAATATAAGTCCTTTCTCTGTTATAGAGTAACTTGCAATATATACTCTCTAAGTCCATTACTCTAGGATGCTGACGAAGGTGATCAAGTTTGTTGATACGTTGTAACCACTCCATCGTACAGTCGCATTGGAAGGGATTGCCTCCAATATAAAATTCGGGCAGGGGCCGCCCCGGATCGACCGGAGTTAGACGAAGCGCATTGAGATCCATGCTAGTTATCTGATTTGCATACAAATCGACTCTCGTTAAATTGGTTTTTCCAACAAAAGTTTGAGCTTCAACTTGCGTAATTTGATTATCATTCAAGAACAGAAGCTCGACGCTGCTGGGAATAGAATATGTAGATATTTTTGCCATTTTGTTAAAGCTGGCGTCTAATGTTTGTAACCGCAACTCTTTATCAAGGCGATAATTATTTCCCAATTCTTTGATGTTGTTGCTATGAAGATCCAGCCATTGAAGGCCAGCGGGAATAACGGCGTAATCAAACCATTCTATTTGGTTATCTGACACGTTTAACCACAACAGAGACGGTATATTTACAAAAAGCCCTTGGATATCTGTGAGTTGGTTTGCATCCAGTCTAATGGCTTGTAAATTTGTTAATGTCTCAAAAGCATTCATGTCTATATGCTTGAGCTTGTTTCGAGCCAAATTTAGAATTTGTAATGTGGGTAAATCAGAAAGAACATCTTTACTGATATTTTCAATTTTATTTCCAATAAGACGTAATCCGTAAACATTATGTAACCCAACAAAGCCAGGCTCCTCTAATGATGTTATCTGATTTTCTCCCAGATCGAGAGTCCTCAGCAATCGCATATTTCTTAGTGCTATGGGTACTTTCTTCAAACGATTTCCATTTAAATTCAAATCTTGCAGCGAAGACGTATTTCGAAATGCCTCAGGGTGAAGTTCTTCAAGATGATTATTGTCTATAGACAATAAAGACAATACGTATAATCCGTTTAAGGCATATGCATCTATGTGAGATATTTTATTGTACGATAATATCAATGTATGCAGGTTGTTCATTGGAGCAAACGTGTCAGCGGCAATACTTTCCAACATATTATGTTGAATGTTTAAAATTTGCAAAGTATAAAGATCTTTGAAAATTCTGGGATCAAGCTTCGTCAATCTGTTATTAGATAAATTTAACAGTACCATCCTTATGAGACCAGTGAATGTGTTTTCATTTATCCATGTGCTAGTTAGATGATTATTAGATAAATCCAACGCCAACAATTGATCTAAATTAGCGAAAAGACTCGGTGAAAGCACACTTATAGAGTTATTTTGCAGGTATATTTCTTTGATAACAGGTCTACAGTCTTTGAAGAGATCTTGCGGAAGGGCGACTATTTTGTTATTAGATAAATCTATTATTTGTAGTTGCTTCAAACCAGAGAGCGCTTTGTCAGCAACCATTGATATTTCGTTATCGTGTATATGAAGTTCTTTAAGTCTTCGAAGTGCCATAAAACCATTTTCAGGCATCAAGACAAAATGGTTACTAGATGCATCAAGAATTTCTATATCTAGCGAGCATGCAATATGAGACAACGATGCTGATGAAGGTGCTGGGGCATCCTGCTCACTAATCAATGCTTGATGCATAGCTCGTTCTCTGAAGCCCAAATCACTTACATCTTGAAGTCTATTGGAAGAAACATTTAGGTATACTAAATTTGTTAACGGGCAAAATAAGTTTTCAGGAAATGACCAAATGTTGTTAAAACTGAGATCCAGCTTTTCCAACTGTCGAACAGCCGTAAAACTCTCTGATGCTATCTCTAAACTCATAGCAGCCCACTCAGTATTTTTCGTTCGAATCGTTAAATTTCGGAGGTCTCTCAAGCCGGACAGCACGCCAGGCGGCCATCTTCCAATTTTACAGTTATCTAAAACAAGTTCACGTAGTTTTACTAAATGCGCAAAACTGCGATCGTCTAATGAGCTTTTGTACATCATTTCTTCATTGCACTCTATCCTCAATGACGTCGTATGTTCCGATGGTATCACGCTGAAGTTCGTCGTGTCGAACTCACTGTTAATTGTACGAAGTTTACATGTGAGAGAAACTTCGTGCGCATCATTTGGTCCTCGCAGCCACCATTGACAATCATCAGGAGCTTCGTATTTCAGGGGTAACGAACTCTGATTAGCCACACTTAGTCCAATAACAAACCAAAACAAGATTTGTCCAAAATGTAGGTTTCTTAAAGATGCGGATTGAACAGCCATTATGATAAAAATCAAATATCAAGGAAGAAGGAAAACAAGACACGGAAAGCTCAGTGTCATGTTTTTTCCGTCGGCATTCGTGTGTTGGTTCCCCCAGACGGATGTGAAGTATCCATCAATTTAGAACTTTATGCTGGTCAATTTAACATATAGTCCTTGTGATATGAACGATACTCATGATGAGATAATTTTAACAGTCCAACGTGTAGTTGGAAACGTAAACAAAATCTTCACGTAACAGTTCACATTAGTCCATACGTTATAAAAACAGTCACTAAGTAAATGTTAACACAGAAGTACTTTTAACAATGTTTTACTGTGATAAAACAGTCGAAACTTGTGATATTTACTTTAAGTTCATAAGTTGTTTTTAAAACGCGAAGTGATAAGCGTGCGATCACTGAAACGTTCGTCCGTTAGGAGCGTCGAGTGGCGCGACCGTGCCTCGACGCTGCGGCGAGTCAACTGAATGCTTGTACAGGCATTGCAGTCGTGTTGAATATACGTCCCGTAGAGGTGAAGGGTGCGGGGTAAGATGAGCCGAGCGGTGGCGAATGTTCACGACGGCTTATTACAATAAATTATTTTTTACGGAGCTTTAAGAGATCGGCTGTGCGTATCCCAAACCACGGCGTTTGAATGAACGTATCAGCTGCCTTGGTTTATTATAATACAATTTTCTTCTTGTTTCTTTCAACATTTAAATACTATTCCATATTGACGCTAATTTGTTTCCTTAGTAATTAAAATTATGATAATGTGCCGCCCTAATTGTAAATTATAGAATTTTCAATTGATATTCGTTAACAATATTTTAGTAACAAAGCAGGCGTTAATATTTTACCTGTCAGATATCATGAATAAACAGTAAGTATTCACAGTAAGTAATCACAGATTGGACAGTAATTTGCCTTCATAAACTATTTATATTTAAAAATAATGTGTTCGGCTTGTTTGTATATCCTTACTAAGAAAATAATTTGCATGTTTTATCCCCATACTGAGTGATATTTTTTAAATAAAATGAAATCAAATTTGGGTCTCACGGAATGCGGATGCCCGTACGTGAGAATTTCTCTTCATCAGTTTCCGAAGCCATTTAAGTTGTCGCATATTTAGCGAAGGATCTTCGACATGATCGATACAAAGCCCTAAACAATCATTTCGCAAAAATGTTTATTTGAAAAAGATTTAATACGTAACATTATGTTATATTAAATTCATTGTCATGATACATCTGTCATTATATTATTGAAAAACTGAAGTTGAAGTGTATTATATTATTGAATAACTGAAAGCAATTTACTTCAAAACATTAATAAAAAGGATAAAATTTAATTTGCATAACTTTTGTTAATTATATAAAAAGTGTCAGTAAGTACAAGTAGTGAGAAAAATATTGTATTTATCTTTTGGCACTCAATCATAATCAATGTTCATCCAATTACCAATCGTTTGCTACATTGATAAGAATTGACAAGAATGATTTGATTTCTCAAAATGAAACTTGTCCCATAACCTAACTTAACCCGGAGCTTATATAAACAATTTTAATATGGGTTAATAGTTTGCTACACAAACAATTATACCTACACCAACAAACACAGCCTTCAATCAGTAACTGAACTTTACACTGCGTTTAAAAGACAAAAAGTTCGTTTTGTAATCACTTTAATTACTACGAGCTTAAACAATATTTATACATCAAAGTGTACCTATTTTCCTTCAACCACAAGCCTTTATGAGCTTCGAGTAACATTGAAATTTTTCATACAATAAACGCATAATATTCGTAAAAAAAAGGAGACGTATGTGACAAAGCATCATGACACATGAAACGGTGTGTTATTTTAACTTAAAAAAATAACAGACGGTTTTAGCGACACAAAGAATTTTGAAAGGGTTATATTTAATCCAGCTAAATCTCTTTACTTCCATTAGAGTTTTTGTAGAAATCAAAATGAATTTACAGTCAGACGGATGCGGCCGTGAATAATAACAAAAGGATTGTAGTACAGCTTTAAAATTAAGGAAATCTTAAGAAGGTAAGTTTAAACATCACCCTTTTATACGGGGAATAGCGAAATTAAAAAGCAACTATGGTATAAAAGTATTAAGGGCTTAGGGTAACAAAGGGTCGGTTCACGCTCCGCGGACCACACTGGATGTTAGACGGAAGGTGTGTTTCTAATCCTTTTAACTAAGTTGACTATGAAAAATAGAATTTACACGTCTGTGTTTCTTTGTCGAACAAATGGGTAATAAATTAAAGGAAAAAATTTGATTGTTTAGTCCAAACACTTTGATGATTTAATAAACTTTTAGATGTATGTACATGTTAAAAGATAGATCTGACTTCTCCATCAGCCAGTATCTGATTGGCTGATGGAGAAGTCAGATCTATTTGAAACTAGTGCGCGAATGAAAATGAAGAACGTAGAAGAAGAACGTCAGGTAAATGAGAATAGAGATATTCGACACTCGCTGATCTTTGCCGAAGGACCTGGCGCTTCACATTTTAACGTAGTAATACAAACATTCCCGGAGCTTTAAAATATTTTAAAATAAATCACTTTTACAAATGCCACCTTACAAAACAAAAAGCTATTATTTTGAACAATAGTGTTTATTATGTAGAACAATAACTTCACAGATCGTAAAAATAGTGAAAGAATAGTGAAAGTTGCCGTACTAATATTTTAGCTGTGTTTATACTGATCGTTATTATCATCTCTCGGACTTACCTGTCGAGCGCGTCGTAAGTGGAACGGAAATGTGATAAGTTTAATAAAGCGGTATTTCTTCATTTGTTAATACTACGAAAACCATGCTACTATCTACGTAGTATTAAAATCAATAATCAACAACTTTAAAATCTCTATTTTCTAGTAGCGGCGTGGAGTCTGGATATGTGCCCGGTGTATGACAATAGGCTCACCGCCTATTGCATAATAGGACTTAAATGTAACTGATGAAACGTGGGAGTTTATTAGATTTCTCTTCTACCTCTTCGGAGATAACAGGCGTGGTCTTACGTTACGTTTTTAAAATCTCAGTTAAATTCCAAGACACATCTAATATTTATGAAAAAGAAATCATGTTTTATTTAAATAATGTCATTCATATCTATAAATCGTTCACACTTCGCCATCGTTGCATGCCATTTTGCATTCATTTAATCAACATGTAATGAGATTGATCGTTCCAAAAATAATATTTTTAACGGATACGTTTGTGAATAAGCCTGCCAATTAGAAGTATTTTTTAAGACTTCATTAAACGGTGGATTATGTTTCGACGTACTTAGATGTACTCTGAAATCAATGGTTACTTAAAATAACACCTAACAAGCCTTAAAATTGAACATTAATAACTATTGAAAAACTCATGAAGCCAATCGTAAATTTCTTACGAACTGTACGTTCCGATTCTGGATCGATTATGTATAGCTATTAAAATTTTATTGCCACAAATTATTATAACATCTTACGAGCCCACGCACAAAAATAACGAAGATTTATTCAACTAACTCACATCTAAAAATATAAGGGAAACATTTATCTCTACCAGGTTTAATCTGTCAATTGTAATAGAACAATCGGTGCAGGATGTAGCTTTAGAGGTTCATGCTCAAGCTGTTTATTGCTCCAATGTCGGACGCGGGAGTCCTCTTAGTGTAAAGCAGGTTAAGGCACATAGGTCAAGAGCGGATTGGTAGAAACTTTGAAGAAGTAACGAATGGTTCGCCACGTTACTTAAAAATAAATGTAGCTATTTGAAATGAAGGTTGTGCGTAGAATAAAGCCTGTGGCATCGATGATGTCCCTAAAGCGGCGGGTATGCGAAAACGTTTGATCATTATTCATTTCGGCGGCTGACAGATTTCGATGTGGAAACACTTCGCCGTAATAACTTTAACACCGTCCCCGTCGTGTCTCCTTAATACGCACTGTGTGATGACAAAACGTACGTGTTACGAGAGCGTTTCTTTAGAATGTTCTCGATCAATACACGATTACGTATGTCTCATTTGTCAGAGCACGTCGTTTTTAGGTACCACAATGTATTGTCCGAAAATCTCTAATAAATGGAATTTCTGTGTATGTGTGACTCTAATGCGGAATATGTATGTAAAAGGAGAGCGGTAATTGTAGTCGTGCAGTTATAGTCGTAGAATGAAGAAGCACGTCGAGTGGGTAGAGGTAGTGATATTTTCCACTCCGTGCTCTCTGTCTATACCGTGATGGAACTGGAGCGACGATGTAATTGTAATCTACGATTACATAACAACGAGGAATTTCAACTCCAAACGGTGATAACTGAAAATTTATCAAAATTATTCGAAACTCCAAATTTCGTTGGTTTGTACAAAGTGGCACAGTGACATGGTTTTTAAATCTAATCGTTATAAATGATATAGAATGCGTACATGATTAAAATATGTGATATCAGTGATCTTTTTTGAAAAATCTACGTTTCCGGCTAGCGATGCCGCGTTTGGTGTTATTTGATTTTGGAAAAAAAACAAAAGTATGCTGCATGCCACAGAGACCTGTGATTGTCATCAATTTTTATTTTAGTTATGCAATATTTGTAACTATAAAAAGACAATTCGTTTCAATTTTCTACAACACTGACGTACCTAATACATATGTGTATGTTACAGCGATTTAATTATAATGACTCCTTCATTTGAGTGACCACGTAAAACCACCGCAAGCAAGCTTAAATGTAGACACGCCAAGTTCGTATCTAACTTCGATTGCACCTCTTTGAAATATTTTCACTGACCCGTAGGCGCAGTGGTTAGAGGACCTAGTGAGGTACCACGGCAACAGCAACAGCCGCTGCGGCGGGGCTCGTGGGTTCGATTCCTACCAAGAATAAATATTCGTGTGATGAGCACTGGTGTTTGTTGTGTCTGGGTGTAAAAAATATCTATATAAGTGTATATTTCTATGTATA
>DWTQ01000085.1:0-10712 GCA_018244875.1 Ardaris sela periphema | reverse complement strand
GGTGCGCGCTAGGGGTTTGAACCCGGTCTCCCTGAGTGAGAGGTCGAATTTTAAACCACTAGGCTATCACTGCTTATTTATCACCAAATAAATGTATCATATTTTATTACTGCAATCAACTTCGGTATTACAATTTTTTAATATCATCATCCAGGCCCCTTACGGGGTAGGCAGCCAGCACCGAGTATAATACGAGTATATCTACTCTCCCATTATCACCATTAGATATACTGAAACATAAATTCGCGAAAGTAGTTTTATTGATTGGTATAATTTTGCGCAGATTGCGTGTATTTGCAAGTGTACCGCGACTCGAAGGCGCGTTGGGGCGGCGCGGCGAGCAAGGCCTCGCTGTCCCTGCAGCAGTACCTGGGCTGCGAGGTCGGGTTCACGCTCGACAAGCACTCGCACACCCTCGCGCTGCTCTGCCGCGACTTCACCGCTGTGCTCGCTTTTGAAACACGCGAAAGGCTCATACAGTGGCAGGTATTGCACTTTTGATTGCGTTTTTCTTTTGTCGCAGTTGCTTCCGTTGTTATACAAATCATATACCATCATTAGTTACACCTTACCCATTATTAAGCAAAACGCTAAATTATGTCGAACATACGAAGGTAATCGCGATACGTAGAAAATATCAATTAATTTTTAATATATTAGCTTATTTAAGTTATAGCTAGATATATTCCATCTACATAATGAGCCTTTATCTATCGAATCATAAAACAAAAATAATCTTAGGCAGCATTATTTACGTAAACAAATGATATATTTTAGCGGAAATTGAAGACAAACATTCTATTTTCTCAGGTAAAAGTCACAGCTCAGCTGGGCGAGGCGCGTCAATACTTAGTGCTGGTAGGCAGCAGTGGCAGTAGCAGCGGTTCGCGGCGACTGGCTGCAGGTCCCGCGCGCCTCCATCTCTTGCAGCGCCGGTTCGCGCTTACCGCTGGAGTACCACCTCGTTTGCTGGGAGTGTGGGAGCTAGCACATTTAAGGTAACAAATAGAAATATAAAGTTACATTGTATCATTTTTATCACATGTTCATACAGTAGGATAGGACGAACCACCTATTCCTTACACCCTTGACGTGTTTTTCCTGAGTTCATCGTTCTTTACGTACGTATGTAAGAAATATAAAAATATGGAAATATTAAAAAAATATTACTAAAATGTAAAAGTTCCCATTATTATGAGAGAGTGGATCCGTGTTCAACAGCGGTACGCTAAAAAAGTTGTTGATGATGATGATGAGATTTGAAGTATCAATAAGTTCACACTTACCGATAAGTTTACCAATAAGTTTACCAGTTTACCAATAAGTTTACACTTACAATGAGTAGTTTCAAATTAACAAAAATACCATTTGTTGTTATTATGTATACTATCTTATCCTTCACAACATAATATTTGAAAGTAATTCTATTTGAAAATAAAATCCAATCTTAATGAACACTTAATGCTCAATCCTCGAAAGTAAAACCGTTTAAGTTTATGCAATTATAAAAATGAAGTATATTAATTACATTATTTGTCATGCAGGCGGTATGGGGTAGTAGAAGGTCGGTTCTGCTTTGAGGGAGGTTCGCACTGCGGCAAGGGGGAGGGACTTCACGTTTTGGTAACAGATCAGGCATCCGACATTGCACGAGACTTCGACCTGTCCTCTAGAGGACGACTTTCACCTCGAAGACGTCCAAACGTGAGAAAAAATGAAGGTACATCTGTTATTCGTTCATTATGACCTTTTTTGTTTGTTACCAAAGTTTATACAGGTGATCAAAACTTTTTACGAGAGCCCAAAACTGCACATGAGTGCCATTATAGCCACCAAATTGTAAATAAATCGTGTGATATAAATTTAATGTAGGACATATTCATATTGTTTTATTTCCATGTATTGTTGTGTTCAGGTGCGGAAAGTCCGAAGTCGCATAAGGCGTTTCGACCAGATACAAGGTTATCAGAATTAAATACAATCGATCGATCGTTACCACCCACGGATTTACGTCTGTACGAAGATCCTTATGTTGGTGAAGAAGCTGGTGCGATCTCCCCTTACTGGCCTTCAGCAGAGCGGACAAATTTCCAAGATATGGGACTCGGGGACACGGTATCCGTTAACGAGACTGTCGAAGGTACAGACACTACTCCATGGGCCGGGCAAGGAAATGTAATGTTGGAGCGGTGTATGAGTTGTATATCAAAGTTAGGGGCACTATCAAGATCGTCGACAGCAGCTCTGACTCCCGGTGCAAAACATTTTAATCCTGCGTGGACAATGGAAGCGGTGGATGAAACACAAAACGAAGCCTACCTACAGGAAAAAATTCAAAACAATGAATTAGTACCTATTGTAAATAATAAGACTGAAGAAATTTGTCGCTGTCCCTTAGAGCGGCCACCTGAACGACCACCGAAACCAACAAAACTTGAATTGAACCTCAATAAAAAACCACCTATGTCACCTCCCGTTCGATCTTATAGTCACGCTCATTTATCTAGTCTAAGTGAAAGTAAAGCAATTAAAGTAGGTCCTTATGAAAATTACGACGTGCCGAAAATTCCATCAGCAGAGGTAATGTTAATAGTGTTGTATTTTTTTATTTTATTCATGAAATTTCGCTATTTTAATGGATTAATTGTTGCTATGATTTCACAGGTTGATGGTGAATACTACGATACGCCAAAGAGATTAAAGGAATGTCTGAATAGTGAACTGTTTAAAATTACAAGAAGTGCCACTTCGAATACTCTGATTTTAAAGAAACCATGTGGGTGTTTGCTAAAATTTGGAAAAAAACCAAATGAACCTACAGTTATAGATACCGAAGAAAATTTCCAGCCAGCGAATTGCCCTTGCAAAAGGGTGACAGATTGGGCGAATAATTGGATTAAACTTCCATACTGTAAAAGAAATGTAGAAGTAAAAGAAACCTCTGTGCCAAATAAAGAAAACGTTATACCAAATGTTACAGATCAAAACGCTCTTTATGCAACTATTGATTTGTCGCGCAAAACTAAAAGAAAAATGCATGCACATAGTTCCGTTACTCCTGATGACACGCTTACTCGGAGTTTCGATTCACGAATACCAGAAATAGATGACGGTCCTTTAGCAAATTACGAAAATCTAAGCTTTGCTCTATCATTGGAACACTATGAAAACGCAAAAGACTTATTAAGAAAGGCTGGAGTTACACAAGCAGAATTGGATGCATTAAGCGCAAATTTGAAGCCTCATTTTACAAATATCAATAACAAGGGCATGTGTTTAAAATGCGGTCAACTTCAAGGGCGTAACAATGGAGAATCTGGTTGCAAAGCTCCGTCAAGTGGCACGCATGATGAATATTTAATGATGGAACCAAACACAACGGATAGCAATAAGTTTGAACAAGAACGGTCTTTAGCGGCTGGATATACTCCAATGTCACCCATCAGTGGTTTTGCGTTCCATACGTTAAAGTATCCTGCAAAGAGTCCGATAAGCAGATTATTAGATGAAAAATCTGCGAGTAATCCTACGTTGTGCGGCCCAGAAGAAAATAAAACTGTTTCTGGTGAAAAAGTAGAACTTCGCTCGGGCATCAGAGACCCCAATGAGTACAGAAAGCGTTCTAGTTCGGCTGACTCATCACGCTTTCTTGAAGATGTTAAAGAATTTGATGGGAGCGTTGGTTCCCGAGGATCTGCGTCTTCTATTGAAACTCTTAGAGATTTGGGAGCAGGTGAAACAAATAGACCTTGTGATTGTACAGCAAGTAAGCATTCAGATGCTGATAGCTCCGAAGCGTCTAAGGCTAAAGGTAATGCAACCACGACAGGTGGAAATAGAGATTCTTCAAGCTCTAACGACTCAGGTGTATCAAGTTGGTCATTACGAGGTGAACCTGGGCCAGGTGTGACTGATTTTGAATTACCAGCAACGACAGCGGCTGCTCGGAGAAGGTATCGTAGTGCTCGGAGGGCTAATATATCTCCCCGAGGAACGCCTCCTAGACGCTCGCGGTCTTCGGGACCTCCGAGACTTCCGCCTCCTACAACCCATAAATGCTGTTCAGCTGAAGCGGAGGTTCCAGTAATGACAGTACAAGCACTTCGAGGCAAGTAGCTCTATATAAATTACAAGTAACTCTTATAAAATATAATTAAAACAATTCTTATAATATTGTTTTTTTTCGTTTCTCTAGGTGTTGTTGACACACACAGTACTTCGAGTGGTACCTCGGACATGTCGGATTACATAGAAACTCTTTCTATTTGTTCGTCGCACTCCTCATCTGATACGCCCATTACTATGAGGTATTCATTCTTTATTAAATTTCCTCTAGGTTTGATAAATCCAAAAAAAAATCCATTGTTTTATAAATGTTTTCGTGTTCTTCCGGAAATATATTCTTACATTCCAATTGGGATTAATGGTGACTATTTTCCGAACAGGGTGATGCGGCAAACAACGAGTACGTTACGACCGCGCTCTGGCAAGGAATACCGGCCACTCGCCCCGCGGCTTGCGTCTGCGTTACATCCGCACACGCCTACCCAGCCGCACCTCTACTCTAATCTACCTTAGAAGCGTCTCATAGAATCCAAAGGCAATGATAACAGCGCGCGTAGTGAACTTAATGTTAGTTATGTGATACTGGGAACTGGCACAGCACTTATTCAAACAGTGTTTATGAGATTGGGTAGTTTGAACAAAGTGTTAACTTAGTTATCGCTAAAGCTTCAACGGCAAATGTTACTAAATTATATTAATTAAAACGTTCGCTAACATTACGTTTGCTGCGCGCTGTTTTGGAATAGACAACATACCTTACCGTTCACCGCCGAACAAGCTTACTTTTAACATTTTATTTAAATTTATAATATAGCAATTAATAATAAGAAGCGTATTCTGTATCGAAATGTTAATGTACTTAACGAACAGTTTTTAGATAAACTTATTTCAAATTAATTAGTTACCCTTTATACCAAAGTCTATTGTATTCTCTCGACGACTGTAATTTTTATCTAAATAAGTAACCAAAAACATTGTCAATAGTAAAGTTTGATTCGAATTTGTAATTGATTTGTTAGCTCCGTCACCGTTTTATCTTAAGTACGATCCGTCCATGATGTGTCTCCGCCGAGTCCGCCACTTTCTGCCACGTCACACTTCTCACCACTTTGTTCGTCTCTAGCGATTTGTCTCCCCTAATGATGCGATCGCTCATTCAAAAATTAATCCCCGCTCATTTGTCTTTACAAAATTTTGCGAGTTTTTGTTTTTTAAATTACACGTGAATCATTCGACCTACAAAAAGATTTGACAAAATTATCATTGTTGCCACAGTGTTTGATACATATTATGTATCTATTTATTATGAAACTGATAATTGTAATATTTTGTTAAGTATAGAGTCCTGAAAAATTCAATGTTTTATTAACATTCTAGGATCTTGTTATGGAACTTAAACGAATTATATGACAGGTGAATAAAATTTAGTGTACTGCTGACAATGCACACAGGCGTAGTGTAAGAATCCGCCGACTATTATCTTATTTCTAGTCATTTATAAACTATTAGCGACGTAAAGGCGCCTTCTATGTAAATACATTGTTTAGAGACATGAATTGCAACCGTATTTAATAAAGGTTCACGTGCAACGACTCATCGTCTCTCAGGGCGATATTTTGATATTCGGTGTTTATTTGAATCGCGTACGAAGTCTGAGGTGTTTTAGTTCCTCACGACGAGCAACACTATAGCAATAAGCTGAGCAACCAGAGGTGATCCGTTGTATTATACATAGATTATATAGTACTGTTAGTTGTTAGAAGAGCGCGGCGCGAGAGCCCCCGGGGCCGAGACTGGACTTGCAAGCAGGTTGTTTAGACTTTACGCTAGCGAAGGAATTTATAAGTGAACTAATGTTAATGAACTCGAATTTCTCAATAAAAAAGTGAATAAAGCGAGCGATGACTTTCATTCTCCTAATTAGCAAGA
Organism: Ardaris sela periphema; assembly: GCA_018244875.1. Classification (NCBI taxonomy): domain Eukaryota; kingdom Metazoa; phylum Arthropoda; class Insecta; order Lepidoptera; family Hesperiidae; genus Ardaris; species Ardaris sela. The sequence continues at coordinate 4,718 of DWTQ01000085.1, read as the reverse complement.
TGACGAAGAAGGATCGGAAGGCGACAGCGTCGCACGGCCGGGGGCGCACAATGCGCCCGATGAAGCGAGTGACCGCAATAACGACGTCGCGGAGGGAAAATACCCTCCGATGAGTTTCATTGTCTACTTGGATGACGGCGAAAAATTGACTCGCCGGATGACGAGTCGGCGAGGCTGAGAGATCATGTTAATTAGCATTTGAGCGCCCGGAATCTTCAATTTCGCCGTCCGTTCATATTTAATGAAGCGGTCCTCTAACCGCTCGCTGTTCCTTGTCCCGTGAACGATCGACGGTTGCTTGCTCAACTCTTGATACAAGTGTTTTTCTTATAACACATTATAACTTTACTGATGGTTTGTTCATTGTTGCGATGAAAAATTGTCTTAACCGTATCGGATACATCTATTCCTTAAAATAACTAAGATACGTACTAAATTTAAATACATTTATACTTACAATATGAAGGGAAACCCTTGTTGAAATCGATCTAAGTCAATCAAGTCAACTTAAAATGTTAATGACCTCTAAAAATGCACTTGCTCACCTGAAGGCACGCGTTAGCTTGACTTTGTAAGATGTATAATAACATGATGATTATAAAAGGAAACATGTTGTATCTCATTCTAACACAATCATATAACATCGTCCTAGTTGACGGGAAAACAATCTTCATTACGATAAAGAAGAGGGAACAGAGAATCAAAATTCAAATTACTTTTTTCGACAATTCGCGTTAAGAATTCAAGGCAATTTCGTCATTAATACTCGTATCTCATGAAGAAAGGCTATGATAACATGTACTGATTTCAACACAACTAATTTAGTTCAAGTTCTTATAATCGTTAAATATTTAGAGGTTACTAAAATCGTATCGCTCCTACGGTAATGCAATGACATTCAATTTCCGGTACGCATTGACATCATAATATTAATCCATTTATTACAATAGATAGAGTAGGCCACAATATTTCATATCGTCATTGACAATAATCTGAACACACACCATTTTATTTAATAAACTATGTTTATTGAAACTCTAAAAATAATTAGTTGTTAGTATCGTAGTGGCATCCCGCCTGTAATCCCCAAAGAGGTAGGCAGAGGAGTGTAGTACACTCCCACGTTCCACCAGTTACGTCTACGTTAATATGGAATTGGTGATGAATCTATTGACATTAACCGAGCACATCCAGTTTCCGAGCCATTGATAGAAAATCTAAGTAAGAAAAATCCATAATTCGACCCGGGATTAGAACCCAGGAAATCCGGTTCGGCGGTCGCTCTTGTAACCAACACGACCAACGAGGCAGTCAATCAATTAGTAGATAAACTCTTACAAAAAACGTTTACGTAACAGGATACAATAAACTAAATAATTACTCGGACAAAATGCGGCAGAGAGCAGGTGAAATGCGGGCGAACTTTTCGTACCTAAAGTTGGATTAAAAACTACTGGTGCTGGCGCAGGGATAGAATTACGGACGAAGTCAAACTATTTTATACTATAAGAATTTAAATATAAAAGCCAATATAATTAATATAACAACCAAAACTAAATTTAGTGTAAAAAACTTACAGCGTTTATGAACACAGTGATCGATGTAAAAGACACATATCACGTCTGCAAGGATAGACGTATTTAGTACTCGGTGCTTTCTGCCTATCCCATAAGGGACCCGGCGTGACGATATAATAATAACAGATAAAAATAAGAAACATTATAGCATAGGGTGACGGGGGTTTGTGATGATCGTAATCATGTTCAGTCACAGGGACAATCTGATTCTCGCCAAACTTTGTCCTTGGGTGCGCTGGAGACTAGGCCGTTCTATTTACTTCTAGAACGTGCGATCATTCTTACTGTATGATTTCAAATCTAAATCCACAGTTTTCATTTCTCGTGTGAATATATTATCGAATATACCTATATTGTGAAGAATATTAGTACACATTATTATTGCTTTTGTCAATTTTATATAAAGGTATATAAAAATCATATATATAAAAATCAACTCAAGAATGAGCAAATACCAAATAGAAGGTGGTATATGTAATAATATGAAACCAATCTCACGAGTTTAAAGTTCCTTTTTTGTGGACTTCCAAGTTACTACTAAGACAAGAGTTCACAATAATCTATTAATTTATTTTATTGGTTCACTAACCTGGACATTAAACCATAGGATAAATAATCATAAATATCTGTCTACATAAAATTGTATTTTTGTACAATATCCTTCTAGAAGTCAACAGTACGTGCAATAAAAATTAGATTAGTTACACTTCTTCATTAAATATACAAATGACATAATAAAATTTTTGACATATACCTGTATTAATTAAATAGTAATATTTTTATCGTATTATTATTTTATCTAATCAATTGTTGAATTGATTAGATTTTTCTGTACTCCTTGATTAATTGAGAATATTCATTGATCTATTAAATCAGGTTCTAACTGGTGAGGGAGTTAAAAATCTCCGAAAATGGCGTGCCTGTATGAAGAGAGTATTGAATGTGAAAGAAACCTGTAAGACAGGTTTGTAAGAAAATAAATTCTGTGGTCTCTGCCGGGACCTGGCGTGAAGATTTGTATACCTATTATTATTAAGCTACTATATTATTTACATACAGTTTTGGCCAAACTGTCTCATAACTATTTTTTAACATGCGTCGTAAAGCCCTCATCCGTAGACACTTAGGCAAACTTGTAACATTGTTTATTAAACTAAAATTATTATCTTAATTACCGCATTTGCGTTTACGGCAAATTTAAACACAATTTAAGTACAAGAGCATTTGTCCTAAATAATAATTCAGTTTAAAATCAAGTCACATATTTTAAAAAAATATTTTGTTGTTTCATGCCCAGTTATAATAATAAAATTCTGTGTAATGTGTAGTTGTCAATCATTTATTTCTGTTTTTCTTCGCCAAATGTTTTTAATTTTTATGTATAATGCTACAATTTTATCCCTAATTTCATTTCTTTGTACGTAGCTGTGTTTATGTTTTATTTATTTAAAAATAAGTTTTAAGTTCGTACTAACATGATTGCATGCAGTTCGTACCTGTAATTAAGGTGACACTCAGCAATTATTTTATTATATCGTCTATATTAGAAACTATATTGTCTATACAGAAAAGTGTTCACTTTGTTGGCGCGTCTTAATAAATAAATAAATAAATAAGTAGTAGATGACTAATTGGTCTATATGATGAGGAATCAACGCCACCAAACTTGTAGGATTTTCCATTTCGTATTGAAAATAATCGAGTTCTGATTTCAAGCAACTCTAGTTCTTAGTTGTTTTTGTACATTTTGTAAGTCTTTGCAGACGATTCGGATAAAGCACCAAGTGCGGTTTGCGTTGCAGGTTTGCGCGGCTCGTTGGCTGCATGCGGGCGTCGCTCTTGCACCCTGACCAAATTGTACAGCCAGGCACAGATTACAACGTATCTATACTGAAATTCGAATTGAGAAAATCAAAAGAAACGTACGCAAATTTCGAGTGTTCGTTTTAGCATATATTTTATATATTTTATTTTTATTTTTATATATTTTAACGTATTTGTATAATATGTATGATTATTAATGTTTAATTGTTACATCAAAATTATAAATATTTTTCGCTAACCGACAGCAATGTTGACGGGGATAGGGGTAATAAAACAATATTCAACCGGTTTGAATTCGTGTGAAGGTAAAATTATTCCATTGCTTGTTTTTATAAATTTATTCAATTCCCTTGAAGAAAATAATAAATATGAATGAAATGCCAAGAAATAATGTATAATGCAAATTATCTCATTATAACAACACAGTTGTTCGCAACTATATGCACTGAGTTTATCCATTGTGTATGCAGTACGTTAACTTTGATTCCGGAACTGCGGACGGACTTGAGAGCTTCAGTCCGGTCCAAATAGCGCAAGTTATGCGTTTCAAGCTGTCTGAAGAACCAGCGGCGGAAAGCTACAAGTTTGGACAGCACTATATAATTTCACAGTACCAATGCAAATGTGGAGCATAAATTCATATGTACAAATATTAATGGCAATAAAATATGTCACAAGTCTTTGAAACCACGCTGCTAGCACGTCACCCACATGCTTTAACTCGAACCCGTTTGGATTTTACATTTTATTGCGTGTCATTAATCGATTTCAGCTCCCAGGTCGGATATTATTCGATTTTACTAACTAGAATCTCTAGTTAACATTTCTAGTAGTCGCTCGGTGTCTGGATTTGTGCACGGTGTATCGCAACAGGCTCACCCCCTATTCCATGGCGGGACGTAAACGTAATTGGTGAAACGGGGTTCTTTGTCTACCTCTTCGGGGATTACAGATGTAATGTTACGTAATGTTCAGATAATTGATAACTAATTGGCTCCGAAACGTTATATGCAAATGCTTATATATGTTAACGAATGTGATATGCTTTTATTATTGAGAATTACCTGTTTTCCAACCTAAGTAAGATGGAATTACCAAGTGACGATACACATAAACATCCGTAATTTTTTATGATAGGTCGGCGGCGGGCTACGGCCTGCAGTGATAAAACGTCAGTAACTCGTTTACGATATCTCAACTGGACAATAATCGGGATTTAGCGGTCGTTAAACTATTTACGACTTTATATCGCCCCAGCACCGAAGCCCCTTCAATGCTTTCATTACCGAGTTTTATTAACGTCCAATGTTTTTGACC
>DWTQ01000084.1:0-10723 GCA_018244875.1 Ardaris sela periphema | reverse complement strand
ATCACGCCTGTAATCCCCGAAGAGGTACGTAGAAGAATGTAGTACACACCCACGTTTCACCAGTTACGTTTACATCCCGCTATGGAATTGGTGGTGAGCCTACTTATACCGGGCACATTTCCAGATTCCGAGCCACTATTAGACAACAAGGGGTTTGAACCCAAGACCTTCCGACCGGCAATCGTGCTTACAACCAGCACGATCAACAATTCGGTCATTGAGAAAAAAAAAAACAGTTTTAAAATAAAACGATAACAAGGACAGGCCTTTTGAAATTTTCGCCGAATGTTCTTAGTTAAGGTTAAGTGTCAATCTCGTAGTAGGACAAATATAGAACAAAATAAACAAATTTGATTTTGATTTGACTCTTCCGGAATGAATATCCAAAGTGATATAGCGCGCAAACGAGCGTCGCTTGAAACAAAAAGTGGCAAAGGGTCCATAAAATGAGGGCGCGTCATATTTTTCGCGTTTCAAGTAGCACTTAAACCTTCATCCGTCACTGGCGATGCGTTTTTACTACGGTTTTGTGACCCTTTAAATAAATTAATAGCCCTTGAAGGGTGTCGCCCAAGTCGAGTGCGTCGTTGTGTAAAAAAACTTTACGCCCATGGCTGTGCGTCGAGTGCAATGTATCGGCCGCCTCGCAAAAAATAACAACACTATTACATTTTTCAATATTCGTTTGAAGCGGTGCGTTGATGGGCGCCGCTTGTCCAAACTAGAGATGTAGCAGAAATGAGTATTAATCGTTTATTCGTCGCGAGATGTAATTAATGTAGATGTGAATCACACTGAAATGACACGGGTAATGACAAAGGCGATACAACTAATGTTTACATAAGGTACGTATATACGCGCCCAGAATCGAAACATAACCTGAATGGGCGAACAAAGGACTGTCAGCACGGGCTCGTTCTGGGCACAGTCGCGAGAAACAGTGTTCGTTCGCATACGATCGATAGTGAGCAGAAATCACGTTCAATCGTATTTCGCCGCTGATATGCGTGAGATTATCACGAATTGAGTGAGCAGCGACACACGACAGAGGGAGACAAAAATAACGGGATGCAAACGGCAATGTCACTTTTATCTGTTTCATAATCTTTTAACGATTGTGAAGTGAAAAGTGACGAGGTGTCTATTATGTTTATCAATGTTTAATATTCCGTTTTAACTGCTTTTTTTATGGGAAATAAGCTGGTAAGTTCTCGGAAAACGAAACGCGCGGAGTAGCTAGTTGTAATATTTGTTCGAGCGTTGCATAAGGGGTAAACAAAATTTAACACCGGCAGTCCACAGCGCCGCACTGACGTTACCTACATGCGTAGTCTTAGTCATTCACTACTTGTGTACCTTTGTAGTCACACTTTTATGAATTGACCTACATATATTCTATCATGATTTATTGGTAGGTATATCAGATACTAAATAGTTGTGTATTCCGTTCATTTACCACGAAAGATGTCACGCGGCTATGTTACTCGTATTCAGTACAATATGCTGCTTTCACTATTATCACGAAATACCTACATAATTTTTAAAATTTATGTCAGTACAAAGTTTTACCTAACAATGATTTGGATTAACCATTCATTAAGCTAATCTGTTATGTTGTTGTTGTCCGCAAGGGGGAGATTATAAATAGACATATCGTAGTTCCGAGCTGTCAGTGTTGCTTGTTGTCATCTCTGAAGAACAAATTGTATGTTATTGTACACTGGAACCTTGAATTTTTTTTCCGTGGTCCGCGCGCCGGACGAGCTGTTTGCGTAGGTCCCGACAAAAAAGGACGCGTCGCGGTGGAAACAAGGCGCGAAAGCTTAAAGCCCATCGTATAGCCGTAAATGGTGTCGGATAAGGCACGTGCCACGCAAACACACGCGTCCGGCGCAAGCAGCGCGCGCGCACGCCCCGCGCCGGGTTCTGTAGGATATCGCCCCCGAAACTCATCGCGGCTCCAAACTCATAGCGATAAAACTACGCCGACCTGATCTGCTATTTACTACATAAAGATTATACATAGTTAAAATGACAAGCGTTTCATTAGTACCCATTTCATGATGTCGTTAAAACACACAGTTAAATAACTTTTGTCTCCCATTATTTTTCACTTTTGTCTTAACGTACAGTGTTACGGCTATATTTTACGACGCTGGCCAAATGCGGGTTGCTCGACGTCACATACCTAAGACCACATTATGGTGAACTCTCAAGGGTCCAGGTTTGAATGTCTTGAAATGAATGATATTTAATTTTAAACCGGCAAATGACTTGATAAGTTTATGACTGTGTATCATGGGTTAGAGTCACTTAGCATTGGAAAGGACAGTAAAATTTCAAATCACTCACTATTACTGCACTTGACCGAGGAAAAAATTAAATTTAGAATGAAGTTCCGATGGGTAGTAATACGGACGATAGTAATTGGAACGTTTCCGTGGTGACGTCACGAGCGCACGCCACTCTTTATTTTTTTCTAATTGTGAAAGCAACTAATGGACAGTAGACTGATGTTCATTGTTCACAGATACCAACATTACCACTGTTGAACCTCATATAAAAATAGATAAGGTGTTGTGTAGGGCTTCGGGAATCGATGTTTAGATACGTTATAGAAGCAGAAGTTGCACGACATTATATTGCGATGTCCGTGGATGATTGTATCTAACTATTTTGAGTAAAGCCTGCCCCGTTGCTCTGTCCATGTGCGGGTTGTCTCTACAAACGTAATTACGCAACGGCAATAACATATATCTTTTTAATGGCTTGTGTGTGTCATCGATTCGAAGTCTGCTGCGTTCTCAAGTTTCACGGGGAGTGCTGATAAAAACGAAAACACATCTTTGTTGCCGCGGCGTGTTGTCACTTCTAGCCAGTGCTGCAGCGTGACACCGATGCTGGGCGCACATGGCCCGGCTCGCCTTACGCAGTGACGTCACTAACGACGCGCGGCGCGGCGATGCGGCCCGCTGCGGACGCTTCTATCCCATTATTCTGGCCTTGCACAATCGTCCAACCTCTGTAACGAACGTCGCTGTTGCATACTCGTATTGCTCGTACGGAGACATTGCATCGAACTCAGCCAAACGAACTTGTATGTCGCAGTGACTGTTAGACAAGTGCTCGCCGAAGCCCAATCAGTTCGGAGTTCGAAATCTGTGCGATTGTATGGAGTCAGCATTATACTTTATGCCTATTATAGCACAAGTCATAACAAGTTAAGATCGCAGACACATATATATAAATATTTTCATTCTCCGGACATCGCTGAAGAAACAAGGTCACCTATATATGTTGGAAGCTGATATTAAGCAGTTACTACAACCCACAGAGAGACATTCTATTTAGGCCGCTATTCTATCTATCATAATTCACTTTTGTGTTTACGATTTTAATGATAGCCTGTTCACGAGAGAACGCCGTGAAGTAAGTATATTTTGAACTATTTCAGTGCACGATAGACTTATCTACAATCAAGTCTACCGGGACTACACCGATTTTGTCTCTAAAATTGTATTGTTATTCCTTAACACCGTCCTATAGTCGATACAAAGGTTCGATATGAGCAGTGAGCAACGCGAATCTTCATTGACTCGTCGCGAACGCACTTCCTTGTGCGCTGCTGGCTCAGCGCGACCATTGTCTGCGGCTGACGCGCTCGCCGTCCCCGCCGTTCAATGTCGGGGTCACACATCCAACTGACGCAGCGGTTTTGCGCTTCCGTCACGCTGACACTCAACAGTTATTAATATAACAGTTTCGGTTCATAAGTGCATGTATGTGTGCATCTTTTTTATAAAAGGCGTTCAGTATCACTCAATTTTAAATTAATGCGTTTCAATTTCGTATTTGTATGTCCTTGCGTTAAAGGATTTTAAAGGTTTTAAATCGCCTTTTGCCTTGTTTTGACTGCTTTAAAATGCTTTGTTTTGACTGCTTCATTGGTCGTGCTGGTTGCAAGCGCGACTGCCGATCGGCAGGTCCTGAGTTCAAATCACGTGTCGGGCACTACTGGATTGGCTCGGAGTCTGGAAATGTGCCCGGTGTATAGCAATAGGCTCACCACCTATTCCATAGTGCGACGTAAACGTAACTGGTGAAACGTGGTAGTGTACTGCACTCCTCTGCCTAACTCTTCGGAGATTACAGGCGTGATGTTACGTATGCAAGCATTGAAAACTAAATGTAAAAGTGTACTCAATTGTCACGTTAATTTATAAATAACTATCGAATGTAGAATAACGAATTACAGCTACATTGGCCACATGTGACTGAAATATTGAAATATTGCTGCGTTGACGACCGCGTGCGTGACGCGGCCCCCGATTGCGCGTCTCAGTATCGTTGAGTACACGTCGATGCGGTGTCATTTAGTGACGTGTGCAAACGTTGATTCGCTATTCCGAGGGTCCAATTTTATTCGCTTGAAATTTTTATGCTCGTGAACAAATGACATTGTAATAATTGAGAAAATGATATCTTATCGTTTTCAAACTGTGACAAACCAGTATAAGGACGTAATAGAACAGTGTATGTATCTATCTGAAAGAGATAGAAACGAAAATATTCGGACGCTCGGCGGGAGCCGCGGCGAGGCGGGCCCCGGCTGGTCGCGGAAGGTCAGGGCGAGTGCGAGCTAACGTTGTGTTGCGCAGTCGATATGGCGGAGATTTTCACGGAGGGCCGCGAGTGCGTCAACTGCGGTGCCATTCACACACCGCTGTGGCGGCGCGACGGCACCGGCCACTACCTGTGCAACGCCTGCGGCCTCTACAACAAGATGAACGGCATGAACCGGCCGCTCAAGCAACCGCGGCGGCTGGTACGTCAGCGGCACCCCGCGCACGCGCTGGCGCCCGCCCCCGACGTACGCACCGTAGCCTCCGCAACTCCGCTCGACTAACCCCCCCGCCTCTCCCCGCCCGCGAGCAATCCGCGCCCGTCGAGCGTCCGATCACTCCGCTCCGAGCCTGTAGTGACGCTTGTGTTGGTTGCAGTGGCCGCGGAGGGGGCCCCGCCGGGCGCGGATTACTTCAAGGGCTTCCTGTATAACGGCGCGCCGCCGCATCACGCGCTGTCCGCGCCCACTCCGCTCTGTGCGCCCGCGCTCGCCGCCTCCACCCCCTCCGACTACAAACAGAAGAAGGGGGTACGTTGACCCCCAGCTTGAGCTCGTACGCGATTCCCTGTCTTCCCGCGATCTCCTTTTTTTAACTCTATTAAAATTTTGTCTTTAATTGCCGCATAACTAAACTTTGAATGTTATCCCATACTGATCTGTCAGGTCAGTTACTATTTTACTGCAGATGATTTAAATTCAAACTTATTACAAACATGGACTTCACCTATGTAGAAATAATCTTCAGAGCGTGAAGTAAGCATGTTCACCCCGTGTGCAACTTCCTCAAATGTTTGTCGCCACTATTCCGCGACATGCTGCCCGTATTCCCGCATGTTGCCGCCCGCTATCTAACACTCATCGCTTCTCCTCTTCTAACTTAACAACTTTTCACTGCGCATGCTCGTCGTACTTCACTAACTGAGGCGTGACGTTCCAGCGGAGAGTTTTGAAAACAACATGTTGTACACGGTCACTGATTGCTTAATTTCTAGGAAATGTTTTGAGGTTGAGTTATTGTTCGGAACTCTCTTTATTATTTTGAATATATTATGTTTTCCAGACTCTTTGCCAAACGTAGCTAAAGTTGTAAAAATAACATGTGGCTTAACAATAATTGACTGATGAATTGCTGTAATACAAACGAATAACCGGATATGTAAGTGTATTAAACATTCCACTGAAAACTTTAAAGTTCAAATAAAACGAGGAGTGGAGCGTGTCGGCAAATTATTATGAACTCGGCTCACCGCAATTACACATGGATATAGATACACTTACATAGGCCGGCGTGCCTCACGGCGCGTGCTGACGTGGTCGCGGGCGGCGCGCAGATGGGCGCCAAGCGGCTGGGGGTGGTGTGCACCAACTGCCAGACCAGCACCACGACGCTGTGGCGCCGCAACGCGCAGGGCGAGAGCGTGTGCAACGCGTGCGGCCTCTACTTCAAGCTGCACAACATCAACCGCCCCATCAGCATGAAGAAGGACTCGATACAGGTGCTTGTGTGACGCGCGGCGTCGGTGTGACATGGCCGATGTCGTGTTCAACTGAGTTCGTTTACCTATTTATATAACAGCGTCGAAGGTTTCAACTGGTCCAATCAGTTTTTTGTAACTATAGATAGTGTTTCCGTGTCTATATTTGTATGGATCCTAATGATAAAAACGGATATCAACAATTATTGTCACGTATGTCTGGCGTGCTAGGTTAGGATTGTTACCTATTTTCACATAAAAGTAGCATGACTGCTGACCTACTTAGAAACGGGTCTTGATGTGACCGATACTAATTAATGTCGTTGTGCATGGGTATTATAATGTTAAGTCCAATAATAATAGTCGAATATTGTGGTCTACAGACTAGAAAACGGAAATCAAAGGGCAGCATGAAAGCAGAACGCAGCCTCGGCAAGAGCGCGCACACAGCGCTTCCCGCGCATGCGACGCACGCCGGCCATGCGGGACACGCCGGGCACGTGGCGCACGGCGCGCACGCGGTTCTAAGCTCCGTGAAAATGGAGAACTTGAGTAAGTTGCTCCCTTGTATCAATATCATTACACCCTTGAAGGACCCCCGTAGTGGGAAAACAGACTCCTCTGAACGATTTCATTCGTCATACTGGTACGATAAGCTGCACGTGCTGTTGACATAATAATTGAAATTTTCGTCTGACCGCGAGTAAATCGTTCTTTGCTGCGGAGTACCTAATATGTCACTTTGTTACAGTGGAGGGCGCTACGGGCGTTGCGGGCGCTACGGGCACTGGCGGCGCGGGGGGCGCTCGCTCGCTCACATACTTCCTCTCGCAAGTGAAGCACGAGGAACCGCCACCCGCGCACTCTCACCAGCACCAACAGCATCCACACCAGCATCAGCACCAGGCGCAGCAGCAGCCGCAGCACCAGCTCCAGCACCAGCATCAACTGTATGACGATGCCGAGTACCGGCGCGCGGAACGCCCCACGGTCGTGTCCCTCAGCAGCTGAACCCTGAACGTGGAATCTCCGAGTCGAGCGAATAATAATTAGAATCTCAATCGTTTAAGTATGTAGTTAGGCGTAGGAGTGTGGTCGGCAGGCCTCGCTGGCCCACGCAGGAAGAGCAAACAGCAAGGCGGCGGCTAACGCGCCACTCGACGCTCAAATATTTTTTACTGAATTTAGTAAAATGAATTGGAGTACAAGTTTGACATAGAATCATTCCTTTCATAGATGTAAGTGCATGTGTTTGTATCGCATCCCCTGCTGCGACGGACGGAAGGCGGTGGCGGGAGGAGGCAAGGGTGAAGCGGTACATCCGCGATATGATAAATTCGTACACAAAGTGTTGTTACCAATCGTTTATTGTTAGATGAACCACGAGACTGTGCTGGCATACCTAGCGCGAGCCATTCCTATAGATGTATCAATACATAGACTTTACTATAAGATATTTTAAATATATTTAACGCCGAAGAGGCTTCGAGTAATGTTAACTGATATTATTTCTACGTCGGTTTGTAATCTCCATGACTTCTGAAACCATTCCATGAAGTTATAAAATATATTTTATGTTAAATGTTAATTCATCATAGTTTTTAATTCTACAAGTTAAGCGAACGGCACGGTACAATTGAACGCAAGCGAGTTAGAAACATGTTAGAAAAATTTAAACGAGTCCATATACGAGTCAATCTACATAAGAATCGAAGGTAACATCTATTTAAAGCCAGTGAGGTCTGCATTCATTGTAGTCTAAATATTATATATTTATTTAAATTATATTGTTTACTCTAGATAATGGTACTCGGGTTCCATGACACCATATACAAAAGCCTGAATGCAGTCTTTAACTAGGCAGGTTTGATTAAAATAAATAATAGATCATAGATGGATACGAATAAGAATTAAAGTAGGTAACTATACGTTACGAAAACTTCAAATTGATATTCTCGAGACTGAATTTATACACCTTTATTGGGTTGACTTTATTTCCGATCATGTCAATTAACTTTGCACCAAATACTAACATATACAAAGTAGCCCAATTTGTACGTGAAAGAAATGATCAAGTCCGTTCTGTTTAACTTTTTACAATCAGAACGCGGTAACCAATCAGCAAAAGGCAAAAGTTCGAACCGTTAAAAAACTTTTGTTTTTGACACAATATTACAGGATCACGTTGTCGTTGGGCTTGTGTCTTTGGCGGATTGATCATTTATAAGGCTTGCAACATTAACTGTGCATATTTTGTATGTGGCTGTTGATTCCGCCTCATAACTGCAATAATAGGTAATCTGATATCGCATAATTTTATTTTATGTATTGGAATGTATATTATACTGAGACTCAGAGGTGGGCTGTAATCCCTTACCTATTTGTGTGAAGTTGAATCAGCCGAATGCAAATAAAACGACCAATTTATTCGTACTGGTAAATTTGGATAATATTATATATGTATATACAAGTTTTCATCAAGAGCAGTCGTCTAACGAATATGTTATTATGTATGTGCATTTAATGTTGCCGAGAGTCACATTTAACTGTATGTAGATCTGAAAACCTCTCTGTAATTAAAACCGAATTATAGTAATAGATCAATATCGAATATTATGTTTACGCTCTGGCGGCAGGCCAAAGATATATAATTATTTTATAATAAATAGAGATTTATTGAACTAAATATAATTAAATGTATATCAGCTGTCGGTCTGTGCGTTGTGAGGGTCGGTCGCGTGGAGCACCGAGCCGGGTGATGTCATATATTTATACCCGAGGGAACCGACTGGCGAATCACGTGTTTTTGTAAATATAATGTAAGCGACAGAAGTACATTTTAATAAATAAAATATTGTAAATTAACAACCTTGAGTTTATTTTATGATCCCCACGATTTCAAAGGGTTTATTACTCTTCCCTACTGCAAGGACTTATTGCTCTGATATTGAAATATTATTAATTGATATTGATCTGATATTGAAATATTAATATTATTATTGTCATCATGCTAGGAACTTTCGGGGTAGAGAGAGACTGGGTGCAATTTTCTTCATACTTACAGACCGGCGTGTTTCCTCTACATTTTTCACTATCTTCATACACATCAACTGGTTTTGAAGATTTCTGACTCACCTGTCATCAAATAAAGTTGAATTCTACTCATTATCACAACTGAAGACCAAGATGAGTGACATGTAGCTTTTTCATTTGTGGACGAATGTGGTGTGGTGTGAAAGCCACTCCCCTTAAGGTAATATTTAGTTCGTAGATTTACTGTCAGCAAATCACGGAAGGAGATAGGGCCTCGCGCCTCTTCATGCTCGACCCGCTGAGAGCCGACCGCTCCCACGGGAGCTCCAGGGGCTCTAGACCCTCCGTCTACCAAAAGGAATGAGACCCAAAGGAAAGGTTGGCGAGTGACGACCGTAGGCACCAACACCGCTTACGCGTAGTGATATCACCGGGAGCAGTTGACCCTTTGAGACCACCCGAGTGAAGAGGGAATCCTGGGGGACAGAATTCCTCTTTTCCATGCGGAGAAGAAACGCCCACATACTATAATAAGCCCACATACTATAGAAGATACTAAAATATTAGGAATGCAGGACCAAGTTGCTTTATTGAGTATGTCTGTTTTGCGCAAAGGATTCTAGCGAGTAACCCACTAGACTGGTCTTTCCTGCTACTGATGCAATCACAATTTGGTAGTATTTTTTTGTCATGTGCTCGCTCATTTACCCCTTATAAATAATTGTCGCTGGCAGTTAGACGGTGTACCATCCGTATAATACGAGCATTGATTTTTAGGGAATCCTCAGCTTAATGATTGAGCCTCAGAGCGTTTTTGGCATACTGCGGGCGCTGTGACCCAACTAGCTATTTGGAGAGGCTGCTACAGGTAATTATAACCATAAGCGGAGGATTTTATTTAGAGCTGACGCGTTTTCTTTAGTGTAAATGTTAGTTTCTATCTTCCCCAATGTTCATTGAAGAGGCGCAATACAACATGATCACGACACACAGAAATGCAGATTTGTACTTAGTAGTGGCATAGAGTATAGGAGGGTTCAAGATACCAACCGCTTTCAAACAATACGATATTCAACATTAAGATTTCGTGGATATTGAACATTCAATTACAGAAACGGGAGCAGCACCGCCAGTTTCCCTGTGGCTACTGTTATATCACTTGAAAGATCAGACCATTTTAAGGTATTACTATACATATTACAAGTTGCTCCTGCGGCCAAACCTTTATTATTTTTCATACATTGAGTAAGTTTTGAAGAATTGATTTATTGTTGGTAGGTAGGCACCCGTTTATTGCGTTCAGGTAACGCTATTGCAAATTACGTATCGGTAAAACACAATATGCATTACATATTAACACAAACTTGAATATTTCTCATAATAATTATCTATATTCAGATATCAAAGTTATTTTTATAAGTTCAGATATTGATCCTATATCCATATCTACTTTATACCTAACCATATACCTTCGCGTTGCGAAACATGTTGTCTTGGTATTCGCATTCGTATTTTGTTGTAATTGGAAAAGTACCTCGGTCGCCGGCACGCCTTACAGGCGTGATTCAGACGTGGTGTTCAGCAAGGGGTC
>DWTQ01000083.1:0-10732 GCA_018244875.1 Ardaris sela periphema | reverse complement strand
AAGGGTCGAATTGATACTTAAAACAAGAAAGCACTTCAACACGGATTAGCCGAAAAACGAGGTGAAAACTAACTCAGACGGACGTCGCAAGAATTTACAAAGAAATAGAACTTAAAAGTACTTCTAAATGAAGGAGTTCGCAGGCTTTTTATCGGTTGTATTAGTAAATAAACGATAAGTGAAAAGTCCACATATAAAACTATGATGATTGAACGACTTATTTCCAAACTCTAAAATAATATACTTATACCTAAAATAATACAATCGTTTTATGGCAGCCACAACAAGATTCTTATTTATAATAAATGAGGAATTTGATGGCAATAAAATAAACCCTGTCAATGAATTAGACGTCGGTCATTAAAGTGAAAATTCATCATTAACTTAGACCTTTGAACTAAATATGACTATAACTACATATAGTTGGTTTCAGATATGTTTATATCTTGGATAGTATTAACAATTACATCACACGTCATACATATTTGTGTTATTTAAAATAAAAAAATCTCACTATGTATAATTTATACTAATAATATAATATACAATAATTATTTCGTCAATGCTATCGAATCATATCTTAAAGATTAGAAGTTAATTACTTTGCTTTTTCTTATCAAAAAATAAATTCAAAACATGGTTTTCTCACAAAAAGACTTTTTGTGATTATTATTTGTTAATAACGAAAGCATTGCCACTAGTTAAAGTATTGTAAACGCGGTCAACGTTTTTTATTTTAAAATGTTACAAATTTGAGACATGTTATTAAATTTTACTTACATTTGTTTTCCTATTGAAGCTTTTTCTACAGCGACTCTATAGCGTTCAAAACTTACAACACGCAAGTCACTGGCAGTTACGTTAAATTCCTAAATGAATTCACGATCACCTTTGTTTTGCAAAGAAGCAATGTGGCTAGTATAATTAACTTTCGAACTATTTCAAATTTCGAAGCCGGGCCGCCATTCTGGCGACCGAACGCATGGCACGTCCGCGTCACTGCGAACACAAACTGATGACTGTGGGTTGCGGGAGAGATCTCGACGCATCCGAAGCCTGAATCATAGTACCTACATATATTATCTTCTACGCGTCTTTCATGAGTCTTTAAAATGTAAGAAGTGCTTTGAGTATTTAAATGAACGACTTGTAGATATTTCCGTGCAATGTTTAGTGGGCAAAAAAAAATGTAAGTGGGCAAAAAAACCTTATGTATTGTACATTAGAAACTCCCTGCACAATATGTGTTCAGATTTAACAACAAAAATTAGTACCAAAAAAGGTTAATTGATTTTAAAGCGTATTCACAATAATACCACAATTCGCTTATTAGAACGACCTTCCTAAATGCAACATTTTGGTACAATGTACAATAGTTTATGCGCTGTTCAAGGTTATTAAAAGTATGTTTTTCTTTCCTAAGATATGGTTGGGTACCTCACTTTTGATATCTGTTTAATATGCACAAATGTTAACCATTTATTTGTGTGTCTGTCGTATTTAGTGTTAATGTTCATTTTGTAGTACTCGAAAACTGTTCTCAATATTTACATACAGTTCGATTGCAAGTATAGACAAAAATAATGTTTGTATTCAAACACGAAGTTATGAAATATAGAATCGTATGTTACATTATTGACTGCCTAGTAGGTCGTGTTGTTTGCAAGCGCGATCCTTACAATCGGGAGGTCCTGGGTTCAAATCCCGGGTGGGGCAGTACTGAATTATTGTAATTTAGATTTTCTAATTGTATCTCGGAGTCTTTAAATGTGCCCGATATATAGAAATAGGCTTACCACCCATTCCATAGTGCGACATAAACATAACTATTAAAACGTGGGAGTGTACTGCACTCTTCTACCCACCTCTGCGGGGATAACGGGGGTGATGTAACGTATACAATAGTAGATAAATGATATCTAAAATATCTGAAAGATTATTGTATGTTGAATTATTGAATGCACCAAAATAAACACCGAAGATATCCTTCGGTTGGTTAGTGGCATTTTTGTACTAATAAAACAACTGTCGACTTAGAAATAGCCGGAAGCGATTTTCGTTTAGAACGTTGAGTAGTTGGTCGGGACGATAGTGTAGAGACGTTAAGGACCATCCGTACATAGGGTCAACATTATCTTACGTGAGTTTACTTTCAGGCCCAGACCCAAACACAAAGCCAAATCCTTATTAAACATTCCGGATAAAAACAAACTTCTGTACTAATCAATACGAAATATTTTTTATTCTTGTGGCAGTAATGTAACTCAATTTCTTGATTGTAGCCAGCATAATTACGTATGTATTTTCAGAATACAATAGTCATTATATACCTACATTGAGAATACTATAGTTTACAGTAACAATGTGTTTACCAAATTATACATATATTATCATTGTGTTTATAATATATTACTACTTTTTATTATAATACCGTCAGGCCAGGTCCCTTAAGGTGCAGGCAGAGAGCTCAGAATGCCCCACATCTTTTCCTTACTCCTGACGGGCTTCTACATTCATCACTCTCTTATTTATCTTATTGTAGGTAAATTAATATTAACATATTACATGTAAATGAAATAGCATAAAAAATTTGTAGTTAACATAAGTCCAATAAAGTAATATAAAATCGATTTAACATTAATAGTTACTTAATTAGTTATTGAGTTACTAACAGTTACTTGTATCAATTATTCGATCCATATCTATTATCTTACTTAATATTTATTATGTATTACGTAACATCTACGTAAAATCACGCTTGTATTCCCCGAAGAGGTAGGCAGAGGAATGTAGAATACTCCCACGTTTCATCAGTTACGTTTACTCGTACCAATATGGAATAGATTGTGAGCCTATTGCCATACACCGGGCACATATCCAGTCGCTATTAGAAAATATCAATTAGAAAAATGTAATAGTGCCCAACCCGAGATTTGAACCCAGGACCTCCAGATTGGCAGTCGCGCTTGCAATTAACACGACCAACGAGGCAATCATGTATTAGATATAATATTTATTTATTCGGAAGTTTCGACTTCAATAAAAGGCCTAAAAAAAAAATTTCACAAGTTCATATACCATCTTAAATATCGCTTAGAAATCAGCTAAAACTAATCTCTTAATGTATTATAACGCTCTTAATGTATTATAACGCTCTTAATATAATATAACCCAACATTTACTACAATTATTATCAATAATATCCACACATGGTAGGTACAATTACGTTTCATTTACATGTTGTCACAGGTGACCGTGCTCCGTTCAGCAATGTTAAACCACACAAATTGATATTCACTCGTAAAATTCATTATTACTTGCAATAAATATAAAATGATGTTACTACTGGGTTATATTCCTCTAAAATGTTTCGTTGGTATTTATAAACGTAACCTCACGCCTGTAATATTTATATACATGATAAAATATAATATACAGTCTTTACTCACATATGTTTTCCGTAGGGCCGGCCGCGATGTCTCTATAATCAGTGAGAGCTCGTGAAGAAGCACCCCGGACTTGACCGAAACTAGTCGGGCGATCCCAAAAAGCAACAATACATCGAAAATAATTTTGGTGGCATAAATGTTAAAAAATAGATTCGAATCCTACATTCGAGTAGTAGAAGAATTTACTTATTCTGAATTATTATTATTGAGTAATAAGAAGTTTTAAGACAACTACCTACTTTCTTGTTATTTTCGTTCCAATTAAAATACTTCTCGTTCGACTTGCTTTATTTGAGTTCAAAATATACCTGTGTGCATAAAGAGTGCACTAAATATACATACCAAATGTACTAAGGTGTCTGATGCCACATTGTATACTACAAGTTGTTATGCGACTTACACTGATATACACATTTTCGTGCCTCGTCACATCTCTACATAAACTGATTTGAGAAGTCTGTGTTG
Source organism: Ardaris sela periphema (assembly GCA_018244875.1). NCBI lineage: Eukaryota > Metazoa > Arthropoda > Insecta > Lepidoptera > Hesperiidae > Ardaris > Ardaris sela. Next base: position 6,818 of record DWTQ01000083.1, on the reverse strand, counting down.
GATGTACATATGTAGCTATTGTTTATCTGACTTGAAATTAGGCAGAACCCATACTATTATAAACTGCGTATTATTTATAGACATTTAAATTTGTATACACTTACTATTTTTATTACACCCAGATACATAATACTTGTACTCATCATACAAATATTTGTGGCAAGGCAAATTTATGGCGAATTTAAATAAAATCTTCCGAGGAATACGTTTCTTTCATAGAACTTATGATTAGAACTCAGAATTAATGATTCCATTGAACCTCATAAGTAAATGACATGAATCTTGACAAGATTGCATTTCATTACTTACTTTCATAGTATGCGTACCAAGTTTAAAGCGAATGTATTCAAGAAATGAGACTTTGCATATAAATGTGTTTTCCCCTATTTACCCCTTTAGGGATGGAATATAGAAAACCTTATTAGCAGTAATCTATCTAAATATGCTAGCAAATTCAGTTGTTCATCATGAATCAGTCGAATCGAGTAAAGTAAACTAAATATGTAAGGCGAATAAAAAACTTGTGTAATTAAATAAGAACCACATGTGTAAAAAGTACTGCGTTTCCGAGACCGCCAAAATAGATATTTCCAGAATGCCCCACGTTTTTATTTCAGTCTAAGATGTCCTAGAGTATGACTTATTACGCTGACGCAGCGACACAAAGTGTTATTTGGCATCTGACAAGAATTCAGCTCTGCCAGTATTATACTATTTATTACTGGACGTCAGAATTGATGGAGATCCGGGTTTGTGTCCGATTCCTTTTTGAATTTCACAATCAGCTGTTTTTTATATAAAACGTTCAATCTACAGAACATTTTACCTATTTTCATTTGGTCTGACGATGTGGACGAAGAACACTTCGCAATGATGCAATCACAGTTCTACTATCTGAATCATCTCACGTCCACGAAATCCAACAGCTCTTGTTCTAGAACTATATCAGTTTTAAAACGCAGTGTCCGTAGCTACGACGTCTTTATAGGGAATATAGAACATTATGTTCGTTCTCCGTATCATATATAGCCTTTCCGTGTTTAGCGTTTGATAGATTAATCATAGAAATCCTTTATGTAGAACATTTAACGTATTATGTATGTATATATTCCATTGTAAGAATATTTTCTGCGCACATATTTAGAAGCAGGCTTTAAACAATGTAAAAGGTGTTTTGTTTCAAATGTTTTCACAGCCGCTTCGCACGTCTCTATTGAAACAAGTCAATGTCAAACCGGAATTTTTTTGTACTTATTGTTTTTGTTTAATATTTATACTTGAGTCATGAATTTTCTAGCGTTTTTTACAGCTACCGATTTGGTTTTTCTTTTCATAAGTTAAGCATCGAAATTATAATTTTAGTAGTCTATCGAACTAAATTTGCAGTAATTAGTTCCATGGATTCAATAAACACTCATATGAGACATCAGGTGTTTCAGTTCAGTTTTATGTACAAACTTTGCTTCTGTGAGTAACATTACATGAGCTGTCCAAGGACTGAAGCAGTCATTTTGTGTACGTATCTATCATCACGTTCATAAAATAAAAATGAAAGCATATATATAATAATATTCTATTCACGGGTTGGGTAGTTAAAAACCATTTAGAGGGCTTCATTGCCCTTTCCGGTCAGAAACGATGTGTCAAGTTGAGCATCGCACACGTATGTAATTTCTCTTGAACCTAATATACTGGAACAAAAGTCGTATCATTTTAATGGTGAGTCCCATTTTTACTCGACAGCCCTGCGGCAGACAGGCAGCGAAATCGGAAACAAATACAAATACAATAAAAATGTGAGCTGACGTTCAGCTATAAATGAATAATTAAGCTTAAATTATTATTTTCATTATTTATTCATTTTGCTCTGTTCCTTGTACGTTATTACGTTTTTATTGTTTATAATTGTTTTACATGATTCTAAATTAAATATTTTCGTCTCTTTCATATGATTACTTCTCAAAATGTGCATGTTTTCGTTATTACGTCACCCCCTGTTTTATGGTGGGACGTAAAAGTAACTGATGAAACGTGGGAGTGTACTACAGTCCTCTGTCTACCTCTCTGGAAATTACAGGCGAAATATTACGTTTTGTAATTAGAAGTCAACTCAACCTCATAAATATATAAATGAGGAAGGATGTAAGGTTTTATTAAGCTCCAATATTTTCATGTAGGAGTCTGAAGATGTGTAAAACCAATCAATCTCAGCTGTTACCATCAGAGACTTGGAATTTGTTGATTTTCGCCAATTCCCATTGTGTTGATATGTAATAATAGAATGATACAAACGAAGGTAAGCATTTATATGCAGTATATATTTATATTCTTTTCGTATTTCCAATTTATCCCGAGTCTGCGCTGCATAATATCATATATGGATTTGGTTGCTTAAAGGCGCCGAGCCCGCCGACCTTAATACTTTTTGATGAATGTTATTGGCGGAATAGTATGACTCATTTTCATGTCATTGATAAACGAGGACAAAAAAATTGAACGAACGATTTTATACATCATTTATTACATACTTATTATAATGACTAGAAATATCTAATTTTAAACCTACATGGTGAACGCTACTATGTTTCGCTTCGTTACCAGATAATACAAACGCATTATTCGAGGCTTTCGACGTTCAGCATTAGCAAAGTCATTGTAGATTAAAGACATAAACCTACCTGGAGGTCAGTAATAGGTATTATTATTATTTACTTACGGCTTATACGAGTTGAGATGCGACGGTTTAGAAAAGTTAAAAATGAATTGGCTTAATGTCGCCAAGTTTTCAAGTTGTTTAAGAGAAATACTAAAAACACAGCCTACAAGATGTGACCCATCCAATCAAACCAAAAAAATAAGACTTCATTCCTGTTCCTATCTGGTATTCCGAAAATAGCTTTCGTTTTAGCTAAGCTTTTCGTTTTAGTACTAAAATTCTGTTCAGATCATATAAAGTTTTAAAAATTGTTTTTATTTGCTATGTTAAATCGTACTTTACGTTTAATTCCCGTTATTTTTATCTGTGAATGAAGTGAAATTTACCTCATAGTTTACCCAAAGTACTGTACTCTTTTATAGCGACTATTTCGTCCATGCAACATTCACATCAATGAACAAACCAGACTTAGACCGGATTTGTTCACGTGGGGTTATTTCCTATAACCATTACGGTAATATAGTTGTTTTGTGCCCGGTGTATGGCAATGGGTTCATCCGTGTTCCATAGTGGTAGGTAGACGTGACGGGTGAAAGATGGGAGTGTTCTACACTGTTCAGTCTACCTCTTCGGAGATTACGGGCGTGATGACGTTTTTTTACTCTACGTAACAATATTAATTCTTTTTTACTCTACGTCACAATATAAATTGAGTTTAATTAATATGTAAATAGAATACAAAAGAATGAAAAATAATATAAGCAATTATTTGGCAACCATTAATTAGTCTCTTGTAGTCCCTCTTTATTGAAATCTCAATTTTACTATAGGCAACGTGAACCCTTTTCAATTATACCATGTACTTTTACTTTTCTGGAGAATAATAGTACCTATATTATTTACATTACATTGACGAAAGGTCAACACCTAGTGTTATTAGGAATTTGTAGGCGCGTGTAATAACATTAGAGAGAAAATTTCTTAATTATGAGTAACGTACCCTGAATACTTGTACCTCTAGCCTACATGCTGTTTGCTATTCCTTTAGCATATAATACTGACATTAAAACGTAATTAAATATTTTGAACAGAATTACCAGCCAGCTGCTTTGAATGAGTTTATTCCCAAAAATGTTTATAATTTCCTTTATTACGTTATTCTTTAAATCCGTGACCAATCAACGTTGAGGTTGCGTACTCTATTGCATAATATATTAACGGTGTATATTTAACAGCGGACACGAATATTTATGTAACATAAGCCTTCACGAAGAAGATATTTTCCTTACGCGTCTAAAATTAATTTGTTATTCAGTGGATTTCAATAAATTTGAGAATTTGAGATTACACACCTACCACACGTGTTTGGAATACGGAAGAAGTAACATCATTAACATTTTCCGTCCTTGGATAGAGGGTACGTATTATTTTTTTTTCACTTTCAGAGGACTGTCAACATAAAATTTATATCTGTTAACGGACCTTATAAAATTATGAAGGAATAAAAAAAATGAACTGATTGATTTATTATTGGTACGAAATAGAATACTCTTGTACTTTAAACGATTTGTGAGTGTTGTTTTTTGAATAATAGAAAATTATTTACATACATACCTACATACCCTGACACGAGGTTCCTGATGTAGTAGGCAGAAAGCACGGGATCCCTCTAAATATCTCTATCCAGAAAGCACGGGATGCCTCTAAATTTCTCTATTCTTATAGACCTACCGTGGTACATTCATCATTCTGTGTGAAATATAAAAGATTTTAGTGAAAGTTCTAATAAATAAATGTATGTCCAAAATACCTACGGTATCTTTACATAGTATATAATGAAGTCGCTTCCGCTGTCTGTTCGCTTAGAGCTTTTAAACTATTCAACGGATTTTGATGCAGTTTTCAGTAATAGAGAGTGATTTATGAAGAAGGTTTATGTGTATAATACATATATAAGTACATAAAAGTACAAAAGTATATAAAAACCGAAAAATTCAACGATTAGCAATGTGATGTCGATGCAATGATGATGTTTGTTAAAATATATTTTTATGAGCTCAATGAGCAAACAACGCTGGCTAAACCTTACGAGATAGATCAAATTAATGTACTACGGAATCGTATATCTTCAAAATATCCATAAAAAAGTCAAAGTCAAGGTGCGAAGCCGGGCGGGTAGCTAGTTGACAATAATTGTAATACATAAATATTACTGTTATATGAAATGTGTAGACATCTTCACTTAACTCAATACCGCGCATAGCGGTCAATTAAGTGGAATCTTTTGTTGACCTGGCCGCCGTAGACCATTGGAGTGTGGCTAACAAATGTGCCACTTTTTACTTCAGAACATTAACAAAATCAATAGTTCTCGTGTTTGTAAGAGTCATGTGACCTATCTTCAAAGAATTTGTTATTCTGCTCTATATTGGTTTTATACGTAGACTTGGCTCATCAGTTCGGCGCATTGGTCGAGTGGATAGATTTGGTTCATTCAACTTGTTGGTTGGTAAACTCACTTATTGCGCGATCGTCTGAATTACTTACGACTGACGACTGACGACTGACTTCTCATATAGTAATAAACGAAATAAATAAAGAAGTGATAGCTTAGTGGCTTGGAATTCAGACTCTCATTTCGGTAGTCTGGGTTTAAGTCCTAGCGCCTACATATTTACCAGTCGATCAGCAATCGCGCTAGCATCCGACACGACCAACGCGGCAGTCATACCTCAGAGTTCACAAAAAAAAAATGTTCTGAAGCGTGTGAAGTCTGCCAACCCACAGTTGGCCAGGATGGGATACTATAGCTGTAACCTTTTCATTGTAAAAGGAGACCCGTACCCGACAATTAAACGATGAAAGTATCTGAAAAAAAACGATAATATAATTTGAAAAGCTTCCGCTCCGTCGCATTATTTGCACTAACGGTTGTAGTCAAACAAAAAGTGTATAGTTTCATTCCGAGAGGTCTCCTTAAATAATCTCATTCAAAGCACTGTTATACAGTTTTTTATTATGTTAGTCTTCAATTTAAATTTTCGTCATATTGTCACTTCAATTACTTTAACATTAGTAGGCTGAGGAGCGGTGCACGCCTCCGGGTCACGTTTACATTTACATCCCACTATAGAACGCGGGTTGAGCATATTGCCGGACATAAATCAACACGACGAGCAGCTACTAGAAATTTCTATTAGAAAATAAAAGTTAGAAAAATTCTATATAGTACCGGATTCGGGACCCGGATTCAATTAGCGGTCACGCTTTCAACCAGTCGACCAATACGGTTGAGGAGGTTTTAGGACTGTCAGAATCTGTTACAGATGTTCCCAGAAACCTGTTAATGTATGGCGTTAATACTGATTTCTTCAATAATGCAATAGATTAGAGCAGGCTCATTATAAGCCGCGGGCAAAATTCACTCAAGACAAAATAAACAGTCTCCGTGAAACTTTGCACTTGTATAAGTTCCTGAAACAGAATTCACAGCGTGGAATTTAAACATGAAATTGTAATAATATTGATAGAGGAAGTATATAAAAATAGCGTATTAAAATTCATAAAATCCTTAAGCAATGGGAGTAGCTTAATTGACAAATCCATTCATTAAATTATTTCTGTATACTTAGTATTTTGTTCTCACGATCTAACTTACAAAAATTTAAGCAAAATCTACATGAAAAATTATAACCATCTCTAAACTTTATAAAAAATATCCTTTTCACTTTTAAGGCACTAAAAAGTTTTCATTCATAATTTCACTCCATTTCATGTTTCAGCGAAGAGGGTAACAATATCTTAAAGGTCACTGGTATTGAATAAAAAGTAATAGACTTTCTCTAAAAATATTTTTATTCAACCTTTAAGTAGGTTGTACGTACTTCATACATTGTTCACGAGCCCAGCTGTGAAAAGCGGACCGATTGAATTGTAATATTCAATTACTTTATCTACACATGGTAGATGAATAAATATTTTTTGAAGTCTTATTACAAATGACCTTATTATGAATAAAGAGAACAAATTCGTGATTTATAATATTTTTTTGTTTTTCTAGCTATCTGTTATCGCATTACATGGACGGATGAAAATGATTTTTACACGCTTTATATAAGTTTGACTTGTGTGTGTGCGTGCGTGCGTGTGTGCGTACGTGCCT
>DWTQ01000082.1:0-10765 GCA_018244875.1 Ardaris sela periphema | reverse complement strand
ACTCCCGGAAGTGTTCACATTAGTTACGAAAACAATGAAACGCAAAAAGGAGAACTTTGGCGCAATAAATCTTTTAAATAACGCTCTCCTTCTCATATTTCCTGGAAGTCAGACATCGCGCCACATAAAAACTGTACTGAAACTTTATTCCTTGTTCCACGCGTAAAGTTTCAGCGCGAACGCTGCAAATTATAAGAACCTGTTTGTATAATTCGTGACATACTGCATAAGAATTGTACTTAAATTTAAGATTAGCCAGAAATGATTGACTCGAAATGATCACACAACATAAAGGATATAACTTGTATGTATAATATGAAGTGGCTTGATAGCAGTTTGCCTAATGTTAAATCAATGCCAACATCAGGAGTACTGAAAGAAATTTCAGATGAAAATAGGTACTACCCTTTAACTATTATTCTCATACATCATTTACTTTAAATTTGACTGCGGAGATTTCGGCATTATTATCTATATATACATTGACGCAAAACTGTTGTAAACATCCCCATTTGTACTACAAATACGTCATTGTCATTATGATCGCATTTATCATCCCCAACGCAGTACATCGTTCTGTCCCCGCACACTGATCTCTATTCAGATCGAGAAGGCTTAAGCTCTTAATTCCCCACGCCGGTCACGCTTATGGACTCGCCGAGGACATTGCGACCTTAGAAAAGTTCTAACGATATTTTCCTTCAACACTACAGCTAGGGATATGCAAACTAACAACGCATATACCAAAATTTTAACATCACAAATGAGCGCCAGATTTCGAAACTTGCATCCCACTCCCTCTGGGGGAAGGCGGATATGTAAGCCGTTGCCCTATTACGTCACCTTCACATTAACTCACTACATATGTGACATAATTCTACTATGTTAACATATTGCACATAGAACAAAGTGGATTTTGTGTGTTCACATTAAAACAATTGTATATTGGATAACGGAACCAAGATAGGTCGGGACTGCGAGCGCGCAATAAATCCATTTTATGTGTATGTATGCTTTTATGTGTGTGTGTTTATGTGTGTATCGCATGCAATAAAACCGAAACTAACACGAGTTCGTGCGTCGAATTTGTTATGGATGAGCGCTGGGCGTGTCGTGCCCAAGTGAGGGAATATACATTGATGCGAGTCGTTGTTGTAAAGATGTTGTACGTTAATTCTCTAAAGGGTGGTCAGACAGCACCGAGCGCAAATATATCTTTTCGTACGGACAGATTCTATGAATTTAGTAATATTAAGATTGATTGATGATTCTTTGATTTTAGTAATATTAAGTTTTATTATTCTAAAATCACACCAGCTCCGTTACAGGGTAGGCAGGGAGCACTGAGGGCCAAATAGCTCTATTTTTACAGACCTGACGCGCTTATTCTACTATCGTCTTTCTCTCCATACACTCACCTCAGTTCGGGACACTTCTAGCTCCCCCATCAGCCGGCATCAAACATCTTTGTGAAAGTCACGAATTTAATGTTGGTATTTACGAGTAAATCAATGTTGATTAACAAATGATCATGGTTAATTACAACAAAACATGCATTTCGCGAAGAGGTAGGCAAAGAATGTAGTACTCTCTCGTTCAATCAGCCATTTGATTTGTTCCCCAGTTAATAACGACAACGTACTTAATAGAAGCAAGTCCTGTAACGTAATATTATTCCTACAATGCCCGATGAGGCAGGCTGAGGAGTGTAGTGCACACAAATCCAGACTCCGGGCCGCTGCTAGAAAATCTATGCTATAAAAATCCAAATAGTACCCGCCCCGTGATTTGAACCCAGGGTTGGTTGGTTGGTTGGTTGATCGAGTGGATCAACCAACGAGGCAGTGGAATAACTGTACATTCAAAATAAATCAGTACTGGGTCGGAATGCGAATTATTACGATATCGCTTTGGTTCATCGTCGCTTCAAACCACCCCCTGTCCGCCGGCCGCAATTTGTTTTAAAACCAGCGGTCTGGCATCAACGCTTTGATAATAGACAAAGGTATTTATTACACAAAGCATTTTATTTTTCATACATTTAAATAAACTGTCTACATTGCGTCTGTAGTAGGAAATGCTTAGAAAAAATCGTTGTATGATGATTGTGAAATTACTTATGCAGTGATCATGTAACAACACGCCTGTATTTCCCGAAGAGGTATGCAGATGAGCGTAGTACACTCCCACGTTTCACCAGTTACGTTTACGTCCCGCTATAAAAAGATGGTGGACCTAATCTCCAACACTCCGAGCGACTACTTGAAATGTTAACTAGTGATTTGGTAAAATTATTTATTTATTTCGTTAAACTTTTGCAGCACCTTAAGCTAAGGGATACAAGGGCGTACTTAATGCCTAATGGAATTCTCTCCCAGTCAACCCTGGGTGATGGATAGAGCATGTCGTAGGTGCATACATACACAAATATTCATACACATATATAGATATCATTGGTGAAGGTGTGAATTTGTGGTAGGAGGCATAAAACTGATACAAAAATTAAATTCAATTTAATTATACACTAAATATTAAAAATAATTATCCATTATTCATAGTATATATACATACATACATATAGATGTGTATAAAAATATTACACATTAATTTACATGAAATGTGTATGAATAGAACACGACATACATATATGTTAAATTGTAATTGGGTTTAATTTCAAAGTACAATAATTATTACTCACATACATTAATTAATACTTATTTCAGGTCCCCGCTGCAGTGCCGGTGATCCCTTTGCTCCTGATGCACGGCTGGCCAGGATCTGTGCGGGAGTTCTATGAAGCGATCCCATTGTTATCTCGCCAGGCGCCAGGATACAATTTCGCTTTTGAGGTCGTCGCGCCTAGTCTGCCAGGATACGGATTTTCAGATGTAAATATACATACATGTACATATAAATACCCTACAGTAAAATTTGTTGTCCGTCATCTCATACAAATAAGCCACACTGCTAAAGGCTACCTCGAGAATGAAGAAATCGCTGTGGTGGGTGGAAATCTGTTATGGGATTGAATATACTCAATATACTCTTTACTTAAACATACAATTTACCTGGCCAATAGTTTGCTGGCCAAAACACCAAAAGCACAGTAAAGTAAACAGTTTCCATTAAAATACATTTTTATCTCGTATTATTGAATACTCTAGTACGAGTATTCTAGCACGTCGGGTTCGGAAGGATAGATATGTGTGGAACTCGGTACTCTCTGCGTACCCTGCTAGGAACCTGGCGTGGTGCAATAATAATAATAAAAAAATCTTTTTTCAGGCCGCAGTACGTCCTGGACTTGGAGCTGCGCAAATTGCTGTCATCTTTAAGAATCTGATGAACAGACTTGGCTTTGAGAAGTTCTACATCCAGGGTGGGGACTGGGGTGCTATTGTTGCATCTCACATGTCCACCATGTTCCAAGATGTGATCCTGGGTCATCACACCAACATGCCGTTTATTCTAGTGAATATCAATCTTTGTAGTATCTTGCTAAAAGTATGTGTGCAAATAATAATGATAGCCCAGTGGCCTAAAATGTATCCTCCCACTCCGGGGCCCTCGGTTGCTTGCTCTGTGGAAGTGCAGAGGGTTTTAAAGATTCAATATAACATCTCGTAACGATGAGAGGAAACATTATAACGAAATGTGCACACTTTATAGTTCTTCATACTGATCTCTAAGGCGTGTGACGTCTACCAACCAACATTTGGCCAACTGAACCTGATTCCTTCTGAGAGGATACCGTATCTAACATTAGAACGCCAGAAGAGTTGATGATGAGAACATGGTTGCTCCATGTTAAATTGCTTAGTGGCTTTTTAATTGGTTTCGCTCTTCTTTGCGTTATTTCACTTTAACTATGATAATAATTAGTGTACGTTTGAAAACAAAAGTAAACGTATGGTGTAATTTTTGCCAGAATGGCTGCACTGTGTTAAGAACAATCGTGGGCGCTTTTCTCCCTGGTCTCATTGTGGAACCTCACCTGGCTGATCGGCTGTACCCTCTCTCTAAAACATTGTCCACGTATATGGAGGAACTCGGCTACTTCCACTTACAGGCCACCAAACCTGATAGCCTTGGTAAGATGGCATTTCAACACATTTTTTTTTATTTTAACTTCACTTTGACTGGCCCGTTGGTCATTATTTGGACCTGTTATTGAACCTGACTGCTGAGCCTGATGGTGGAGTCCCGCCCAGAGCAAATATTTGTGTGATGTAATCAAGTGTGTTACTGAATCTAATAATAAAAATCTATACAAATATACGTTTAATAATACCGGTGTATAGCAATATGTTCACTACATATTCCATACTCGGACGGGAACGTAACTGATGAAACGTGGCTGAAACACTCCTCTGCCTACCTCTTCGGGGATTACAGGCACAATGTTACATAATGTTCAATAACACTAACGATAAGCGCGTACATAATGTGCCATAATTATTTAAAAGCCTCTTTTCCAGGCATAGGGCTAACAGATTCCCCAGCTGGCTTGATGGCGTACATCTTGGAAAAGTTTTCCGCTTGGACCGACAAGGGCAACAAGCGCCTTTCCGACGGTGGTCTTTCGTATTTCAACAAGACGCAGTTGATTGACGACGTCATGGTCTACTGGAGCACCAAGTCTATCACCACGTCCATGAGGCTGTACGCTGAAAGTATGAGTAGCAAGAACCGAGCACGTGATTATGACAAGTAAGTTGCAATAATCATATATGGCAGAGATTTTCTAGACAGGAAGTCAGAAGTCTCCGAAATTGACGTTTGTGTATGAAAAGAGTGTATGTAGATAAAGTACGTACTCATATGTATATAAGGATTGAGATACTTGGCACTCGGTGACTCTGCCTAGCCCCTAAGGAATCTGTCGTGATTATGTATAGGAATAATAATAATATATAAAGAACACAACTCATTATCCAATTGTTCCAGATATCCATCAGAAGTGCCCGTCTGGTTTCTCCAAGCGAAGAACGAACCTCTCTATCAGTCTCCCACTATCCTAAAGGTCAAATATACGAACATCCAAGGAACAACGGTGCTTGATGATGGAGGGCATTTCCTTGCTCTGCAACTGCCTGAGTTCTTTGCTGAAGATGTGTTCAAAGCTGTGAAGGCGTTTAGGAATTTTCACGCGAGTAGACCAAAGACCGAGTTGTGAGTACTTGTAATTCTTGGTGGGCTGTGTTAATAAATGGTTTTCGTGGTGTCTTTTTGGTTTTATTCCCCGCAAATGTATGCCTCCAACTTTATTCTTGACTTCTGTTATATAAAATTATAATTATTTTATTATCACATAACTTCACGCGCGTATTTACCGGAGGGGTTAGGTATATTTTACATATTATCAAACCAATTATAGAGAAAAAATCTTTTTATGAGACAAAAACTATTAAAAATGAAGTAATAATCACATTTTCCACTCCACGGTCCTATTGGCTTGTTGACTGCCATCCCTCGACTGGTACTAACCCTAAATAGGTTTTCGGCTAATAAAAGCTGCGTATTTACCCCTCTTATCAGCGCCTCGCACGCTTGCCTCTAACGCCTTTGAAATAAGGGTCGTGTTAAGGTTTTTCACACCGCGATTGGGAACAGCTCAAAAACAATTAGTTTTGGAACAAATGAAGTAATGACAGACAGTCTGATACACAGGTCCTGGTTTAAATTTCAGGTCGGGTAATATTGTATTTTTCTAATAAGAATTTTAAAATTCCCAGCAGTGGTGCGAAGTCTGGATATGTGTCCGGTGTATGGTAATAGGCTCACCACTTGTTCCATTGTGGAACGTAAACGTAACAGGTGAAACATCGGAGTGTAGATAATACACTTCTCTACCTACCTCTTCGGGTATTACAGGCGTGAAATAACGCTTACGTTATTACATTAGAAACATACATTAGACCGTGAGTTCCAAAACTTGTGGATTCATAGCAAAAAGATAATGAGGGCCAAAAGGTTACATACCGGTAGATACGAGAAGAGGAAATCATGGATATTCCACTTTTAAAATTTAATTCAATACAGGAAAAAAACAAAATTATGTTGATGATGATAAACTAAAGGTATTGTATGTATTACATCGAGCGCGCATATTAAAATTATTGTTCGTCAATTATAATTATTATTATCGTACGTAAAAACGCTGGTATTCTGAAAAACCTAATTTTTGACAACTGCACCGCCGCGTGCAAGGGGGATCTAATACGATTTTCAACGTCTGAGCTTTTGCTCTTGCCAAACGAAAATTTAAATTAATAATGTTAAGTACTGTTTATTAGCAGTGATAGCTTAGTGGTTTATATTTCATCCCCCCTCTCCCTAAAGGGGTCCTGGATTCAAAGCCTGACACGCACCTTTTAGAGAGTAAACTGCGTTTTAAGATTGTGTCTTTTTCTGTAATAGCGGAAGGAAATATAATGTGAAAACCTGCATGCCTTGACAGCGTAATGATCGCTGAGGCATGTGAAGTTGACCAACTGGCACTTGGCCAGCGTGGCAGACGGTGGCCTCAACTACTCAACAACTAATGTCAACCGCCCGGCCCAAAACGTATTTATCATATTATTTTATTTAAAGTGATAAAAATTATAGATCGTACAAATGTTCACGTGAATGTTGGTGAATCGCGGGAGTATACTGCATTCCTCTGCCTACCTCTTCGGGGATTACAGGCGTGGTGTTACGTTACGTTAGGTTGCAAGTGTTCACTCTGTATAAATCTATGTACTCGTATATAGATGAGTTGACGTCTTTACTCTTAGCGACCGTTAGAAGCAAATGCTATCATTACTTGTTCTTATCAGAGTTTTAATTGAGTATTATTGAGCATCTGATGCCTTTTGTTTATGTATTCCAATTGTAGGACAAGATTGAGGACTGTAGAACAATCACGGCAGGCCTGTAAGGATACAGATTTTTGGTGCTCGATGCTCTCCGACATCCGAGTAAGGCACCTAGCCTGATGATAGTACATAAATTTGTTCTATTACGTTTCTGTACATGGCTTAAAATTGTTATTGCGCGTGAAATTGATGAATAAATATGTTTTTATTGAATAAAAATCATTTTTCTAAATTGAAAAAGATTAAAATTATCTGATTTTGCTACTAAAGATTTTCTTCTTCAAAACTTTCTTGGAAGTATCGGAAAAGATTAAAATTTCATGCTAAATGTAACGGAAATTAACAGTTATCTGATATCCGCTTCAGAAGAACAAGCAAAGTGTCAGCTCAGTTTTAATTGTTGATTTTATGGTGATTTTTTGTAATATCCGTAAATTGGGGATTAAAACATTTATAACTTTTAAAAAGGAGTTTTTTAAAGCCTGTATTACGAGTATATGAATATCTACCTTAAAAACAGAAGCATGTATGACAATCTTTCATTTAAATCTTTCATTTAATTTAAAAACCAATTTCTCAATCTCGCGGTGTTGAATATCTCTGCCGAAATTGTCAGTGTGGTGTCGAGCTTCAAAGCATAGAAAGAAAAATTTAATTGTGACGTTGTAATAATACTAAAAAAGATCCAAATATATGTAACATTAAGTAAATAGTTTTAAAACGTCGCTGAAGTCTATTAATAAAAAACTACTGAAAACCCAGCGAGTGCGGTAGCAGCTTTTCTATCGAATCTGATGCGAATTAGATCATTTAGTTACGTCAACACCCTCATCCGGAATCTTACATAACATAACATCACGCCTGTAATCCCCGAAGAGGTAGGCAGAGGAGTACACTCCCATGTTTCACCAGTTATGTTTACGTCCCACTATGGAATAGGTGGTGAGCCTATTGATTGTATAAGAAGTATTATAAGAAGAAGTATTATATTGTATAAAATAAAATATTTTCAATCCACTTAGAAGGAAAAAAATGGGCGATTTTTTTTTGTTATTTCTTTGAGAAAATATTGCGATATCGTTTATTTTGTAGGCTCGTTTGTTGTCCAATACTCGGACCGTAGAGCCGACAATAATAACCTATTTGTAGGGATTATTGTAAGGAATAGTACACTAAGTGGTATTTATGAGTGATATCGTGTAACACAATCAACAAACACTTAGCTATTTGTGTGATTAGTTTTTTGTTATTATTACACACTAACAACTATTTTATTTACATTCGTTGATAATTTAATCATAATTGAAAATAATGCTGAAATACGTTGCAATATGCACCATGTTTTTCATTATACACACAGATCGGAAAAAGTATATATTCCAGTAATTTCCCTATTCCAGAAGACTTTTAAAATGTGATGGAAAAATTTGATTTATAATTATATATGCAGTATAATTATAGCAGATATAATTATAAGTATAATTTTGTTAGGTGTGATTAACGTTATTTTAGTTTAAAACGTGTGATACAAATTTTTACACATTAGGTACATCACTATAAACGTCTACTGTTACTTATGGTAAATCACGAATATATTTAGGCGTTTTATACCACGACCTGTTAGTATGTTTAATTTTCCAATTGTAACCTAACATTACTGTACCGGAAGTCAACAGTATGTAATAGCTGCTCTAATGCGATAGATTGTGAAATATTCATTGTGAAAACAAAAATTCAACCCAAAAGGTACGCGTATGAAAGTTAGCAACATTCAAATTTAGACTGTATGGCAATAGCATTAAAAAAAAAAAATTCTGCTATGTCAAGAAATGTCAGTAGAATCCATAAATTGTACGTTCGACATATTTGTGTGGGATCGTTTAATTTCGCACTAAACATTATATTAAAATATGTCATGGAATAAGTACATGTTCTAATCAGAAGCTTGATGGAGACGCATGTCGCCAGTAAAGATATTGTTTGACCAATACCTACATGTATTCTTTTATCTTATATCATTCTCAACCAGCTGCCATATTACAAGGAACAAATTAAATAAAGCAATTTTCTTTCGCCTTTCATTAACAATACTTTACACATTTCCCATATATCTAATTTTAATATCTCACTTCATTTACTACGTTTGACTTGTCTTGCGGGCTACGTGACAAAGACCCCAAAGCAAATCGTTAATTAAATCCTGGCGGCAAGCAAACGCGATTCACCTTCATAAAAGCTATTCTGTTATTTTAGCATTCGGTACTTTATAAACTTGGGAGTCAAGAGAAGAAACTATATTAAATGCTCACTTACTAATGTTCTTTTAAATACTCAGGAGAATGCAATAAAAAAAAAATATGGAGACGTAAAAGTGAAATATATCGAAATAACATTGTTAAAATTTTCCGCAGAATTTAACAGTATGCTTAAATAAACTGCAATGTGATTCCAACTTCCGGAATCGAGTGTAGGATTCATGGGTGATATGGTTTTGTATTTTACATAAACATCAGACTAAATCATGTAATATCTTGGGAGATCTCCATACACAAGAAATTGTTAGTAATTTCATTAATTGCTACACTGTGGTATACAAATTGGTGTCTGTATTTTTAAATATGTAAACACGAGTAGATTTCTTGATACATAGTTGTGAACGCGCTTTGGGTCTAATGACTATCTAGATTAGGCCCGAGTACGGTACCCGGTAATAAAATTTACGACTTTTCATACATTTACTGCGTACTTATGACCGAAAAAGTCAAGTGATAATTAAATGCTTTTTTAAATGAAAAATACCTTTAAAAAACTTCGGTATGAATACCGTAAAAACAGAATTTCAGTTAATGATAATTACTTTTAAGAAACAATGCTAAGGTGAATAATAAATACCTTAAAAAATAACACTTCAGTAATATTGTGGTAAAATAACGAATCGTACATGAATTTGGCAAACAAGATAAGTTACGGAGTATAAAACGACGATGCCGACGTAAAACCTGAAATCGTGCAGGCCGTTAGATACCGACGGTGACATCAAATTTTTATTCCCAACATTTTGTATCATACTGAGGGAGAGCGCGCAAAGTGAAATTGCAATTTGTCGTGTTATCGAATTCATCGGAAAGTAGAGTGCGTACGCACCACGAAAGGTGAGGTGGCGCCGCGAGAGTTCGCCCAGGGACAAGATTTATGTAAGGACTTTTGTGTTTATACGAGTAGTTAGGTACGGGCGGCGAGGACGGCGCTTGCGAGCCTCATCTACATTCGCTTTAGCTCCCGCCAGATTTCTAACAAAGTACAGAAAGCCCTCCTTTTGTCTATCCTCTCGCATCCGCTACAGTTTTCTTCAACGAGAAGGAAGAAAAAAACGTCTCGCTTTAAAATTCTTCTCGTATGTACGTACAACGTATAACTAACTTTTTACTTTTTTTTTACTATTTCTCGCCATAGACACATCATCTGGCGTGCGTGGATGAGTTTTTGTTGGGCTGTAGGAAGCTTCTTTGTCTTCGGTATGAAAATCAGAACTGTTGTAAGGAATATACAGCTCTCAGGAAAGCCGAACATAGTCATTGTTTTGTGAAAAATCTAAACTTAGACTTCCATACAGCAGTGCTTCGTCTGCACGAGCAACACGTGGCTCGGTTGCGCTAAGTAATGAATTCGCTGTGGGTTTAATTATAAAGTTGTTACAACGCCAAGCAATAAAGTGGAACAAATCATGCTACACAATATTTTAGCGTCGTGCCCAGTACCAAAGATTTTATAGATGCTCTTAAATATTTTAGTTCAGAAATTTTGCCGGTGTCCGACATAACAGCTTATGAATTACAAAGTCGTCAAAGAATGAAATACTATGATTATTTGAAATTTGTTAAGCATGTATTACTACTACTTGCGAA
>DWTQ01000081.1:0-10807 GCA_018244875.1 Ardaris sela periphema | reverse complement strand
TTGTTGACCTCCGATTAATACTAGCTGCTTATGGGAATCGTATATTATTAATGGTACAATATATACCATGCTCGCCACGAAGGTGCACTCTGCCTCTGACGCGAGGGTGGAAAGTGGCTTTACAGGGTAATAAAATTGGGTGACTCACACCCTATATTTTAAAGTAGCTAATTCCAGTAAATTAAATATTGAAAAAGCAACTACTACTGTGAAACAAATCAGTTGGGGGCAGGTTGCAATTATTTAAATAAAGCAATGAGTTTTTTCGCTTTTTAGTGCAAAAATTTTAAAAGAATTATTAGGTAAATTTACCTGTCAATTTTCGTTGGAAAGTTAATATTTTTCCGATTGCTTGCAAAAGTCAAGAATTGTAATATTAACTGGTACGAAAAGATTACATTGCATTTTATTAAATATTGTTCTTCTTAAAATGTAATCTATTGTTTTTTTCGAGAAAACAAAAAAATCTTACACAGCCGTATCACGGGAACAAACTTTAACCTCCTGAGATTATCAACGGACATATGAAAAACTTCCAAAACGAGTGTCATTATTGGTAGGTGGTAAAAAGAAAAAGAGAAAATTTAAAGTCACCCTTGCCCCACCCCTTCCACTCCGCGTATAAAAGGAGTACACCTTCGCGCATCCAAACACACTCACAGACCGACACAGACACGAGGTTTTTTTTTCTTTTTTCACTTCGCTACAAATAAACAGTAACCCTATCACTAACGATCCAGCCACGGGATTACTGATGACATGTCAAAATGTAGACGATTATTTATTATTACTAAAGTGATGGAACCTAAATTCACAGACAACTGGTTTCCTTTCTTTCTTTCATTCAGGCGAGGCCCCGGACAATACACCAGTCACTTGAGTATTGCCCGGGAACTGACACGGCATGTCACTAATGTCAACCGAAGGTCGCCACAGACGGAGCTATAATATACTGTGCTATAATATAACTGAGCACCAGCGGTTGCTATGCTGTAATATAAATCTTTGCGGTCATTACTACGCAGTAACGCGTCTTGCTATACCGAGATATGTCTTGCTATATCTGTTGCACATGGTGGACATAATATATTATCTGTTCGCCAACTGGGCGCGCTTGTCTTTGAAGGTCACTTTTGTCTATGGTCTTTGACAGATGTCGTGTATCCCGTTGTCTGTGAATCGTACGGCTCGTGAGGAACGAACTATGACAGACAGTATTGTTACTTAATTACTTATTCACTTACATACTTAGTTACTTACTTACTATGAGTTCTAACATAAATTGTTCGTACACACGCCGACCCGCGACGGTACTGGTCGCCGAGGCGGCCCGCCGTGCGCCTCGCGAGTCACCGTTTCATGGTGCTACCTTCGCTCTTGTTTATTTATTATAAATACTAACGTTAATAAATAACATAGTTCACTAAGACGATGATAGTGATGTTAAGTCGGTAACGATACTGTATAAAGTACGTGGGAGAATGGGAGCATGAGAGTTGCCAATTCAAACCGCTAGATGCGCCACTGTATTAGGCACATGCCAGGCGGTGGACTGAGCTTCCAACGTTCGACTATAGGTGGCGACACACGCTTTGAGCGGCCGTTCCCATTACTTGATCAAGCGCTGCATAATATTTGCGCTTCGTTTGATAAAACTCAATCGAAAATGCTTCAGACATGGACACAGGTGCCATGGAGTCACTGTAGCTTTAATGTCATAGATATATAAATAATTCAGGCATTCGCGATATTGGCAGAATGAGTTTCAGCAGTGGCGCCATCTACGCAGCTGTTTTGACTACCCTCGCTAGTAAACTGGTGTGCCGTAGACACCAGTGAGCTGAATCTGACTGTCGGTAACCACAAACGCATGACATGCGCCCATTGCATGACTGTGTACATCACTAGCGTGAATTCATTGTTAATCCTTCCTGCGTACATACGGCAACAAAATAAATACAACAATGCAATCTCTACACTAAACGGATTTAGATAAATTATTAGAAAAAAAAAAACACAAAAAAAAAACAACAAAAAAATAAAACGATCATCGAAAACATATCACAATGTAACGTAACCACTAAGAGACGGTCGCCGAGCGGCCGCGTGCGCGAGGAACGGGCGCCGGCAACCGAATTCGACAGTTTGTTGTTCGAACCCCGAAGGGCCCACAGGACTAGGCAATGCACGCCACGCGAGTGTTCTGGCCGCTCACAGAGACCGACGGAACCCTAACGCGAACTAATTATTACGCCGTACATTTCAATTAGTTCGTGTTGTTCGATTGTCAGCCCGCCCCCGTGGCGACTTTGGTTGGCTTAAATCTATATATTTCGCGAGCTGTACGCACACACGAGAACGTACGCACGCACACACACGTCCGACGAGTCCGCGTCAACATATCAAAGCGATGTTGTGTGAACTCTGATTGGGACATATCCGTGGTTTACAATGCTCTACTCGGTATACATAATAGCGAGGGAGCGGTCGTTCTCGTTGTTAACAATGTCGATGCAGTATTGGAGGAGTTAACGTTGCGGCGCGCCGGCGCTGGCGGCGGCGGCGGCGGCGGCGGCGGCGGCGGCGGCGGCGGCGGCGGCGGCGGCGGCGGGCCTTTCCTGCTGCAGCAGGAGGCGGAGATCGGTGCTCAACGGTGGGCATCCCATGGTCAGCTGGTCGCAGAACCGGTACAGGAACTGGGGGAAGTCGTGCAGCAGCAACAGCAGCACCTTGACGGTGCCCTTGTACAGGGTCAGCACGGGCGCCGGCAGCTCCGTGGCCTTGATGTACGGGTCGAGGAACTTGAACAGGTCCACCAGAAGCATCGAATACATGTCCCATCCCTGAAACGATGGAATCACAAGTGCAAAATTAGCCAAGACTGCGTATATCAAAGTAAAAATCGATTTGTAGAAAATTTCTAGAATAATAATACCACTCAAATAAAAAAGAAACCCAGTTTTTTGTTATTTGATGTTCGATTCCCGGCGCGGGTACTATGGGATTTTTCTTACTTACATTTTCTAATAGTCGCTCAGAATTTGGATTTGTGTCCGGTACATGCCAATAGGCTCACCCCCTACTCCACGGTAAATGTAACTGGTGAAACGTGGGTGTGTTCTAGGTAGAGGAGTACCCAAGTTTACGGGGATTACTGAGTGTCATTAAAACGATTTTATCAGAAATCAAATGTATTATGTATAGACATTCACATTCACATTCTGCTGCTGCAAATGAGACTTATTATTTGCATGGTACTGACCTTCCTCTGTGGCATGATACCCAGGACCTGTTCGATGAAGTTCCTGTGCGACACCAGCTCGAGCCACGCGTAGCAGAAGCCTGGAGCCACGCTGGGCCTCACGGAGTGCAGGGTTTGGGTGAAGGCAAGCACCACCTAGCATTAACAAAGAGTATTTTTTATTAATAAATATTTGAATTTTAAATGCCCGTTATAGTTAAGTTTTAACATCACACACATATACATAAGACATTTTGACAATAGCAAATGAATGAATGCAAATTGTACAATGTCTAATAATTTGGGAAATCATAGGATATGACCATCTGGCAGAGCCTGCGTTGTGGTTACCAAACAGGCTGATGAAAGACATATATATGTACATATAAATATATACTTCAAATGATACTGTTTCTTACACTCAGACATAACAAATATTTGTGCTCATCATACACATATTTGCCCTAGTTGTTAATCAATTCCACAAATTGGGTATTCAGCAGTCAGTTTCACAACCCACTGGACCAATGGGGTTGAGGCTAAAATAAATGAAGGTCCTAGTTACAAAATGGATAAAAGGTATAGAGAGAATAAAACTTTGCTTCGTTAGTCGAATCGTTGTAAATTCAGACAGCCGATCGCTGAGTCCTGGGTTCGATTCCCGGGCTACTATTGGAGTTTTCCAATTAAGAGTTTGCTAGTAGAAATGTCTAGGGCTGCGAGTCTCGTCTTGATCTTGTTATGTGGCAATAGGCTCACCGGCCACTCCGTAGTGGAACGTAAACATAACGAGTGTAAATGTGTGAGTGTACTATACTCCTTTACCTGCCTCTTCGAGGATTACAGGCGTAATGTTACGCATTACGAATAAAACATTATAATGTTTAAAAAATAAACCCCATACCTGGTAAGTCATGGATTCAAGGACCGGTTCAACCATTATCATGTCCAAGAAGAGAATGAGTATGAGTCGGAGGTACGGCAGCTGGTTGAAGTTCTTGCCGATGTCCTCGTGATCCTGGAGTAAGCAGCCAGCTATGATACCCAGGATCTGAAAAGGAAGTAACTATATGGAGTCGTCACGTTGACGTTATGGCGCGGGTCCATTGACGACCAAAGGCAATTTTAAACGCGACCGAATTAAATATCTACCACCCTACGACGCCCACATCAACGAGTGCGACAACTACACTCCTCAGCCTACCTCTTCACGGAAACACGGGCGTGACGTTGTGTCACCGAGTGTCCAGGTTACATGGAGCTGATCTTTTGCTGCTGAACATGTCCACGACATCTTCTCAACTGGCGTACATCCAAGATGTTACTTACAGAATGATTCGAATGTTTTGCAATTAGTATACATACTTCCGCAAGCAAACCTTGAATACTGCTAAAATATCAATTAATTCAATCCGTGACTGGCCAATCATTTAGTCTCTCTCGTTCTTTCCCTTTATGGCTGTCATTCTCTGCTTCTTCGTTTCTATGCATTCAATTCTTTCATTAAATCACTGCATAAAGAAACACGCATAACTAAAGTGATGAAAATTCCATTAATTTCATAACATAATCAATTCAACCGTCGAAAGCTTTACCTACGTCGTCACCTCGCACCCCCGTTCACGTGGCGGTACCCTCTCCACTCTCCCTCTGCGCCCTACCTTGTTGAGCAGGTTGAGCTTGGGCGCCGGGTTGCTCCCGTCCGTGTGCTTGACGAGCAGCGCCACCAGCTTGACGAAGGAGTCGCACACCGAGTAGTAGCGCTCGCGGCGCACCAGGTGCGGCGGCAGCGCCTTGTCCTCCTCCAGCAGCGCGTACACCTGGCGCACGCACAGCTGCGTGCCGATGCGCAGGAAGCGCGTCATGGTGTCGTCCGAGTTCAGTATGCCGTTCATGTCCATCCTGTGCACGTACAGGTGGAAGTTCTGCCCGATTTCGATCTCGGTCAGCGGGCTCTGGAGGAAGTTGCGCCACTCCTGCAGCAGGTTCTCGGTCTTCTCCTGCAGGTCTTGCGGGTCGTTGTAGTCGCGCGCCTGCAAGGAAATCCAGGTCATAATCGTATTATGGCGGTAATGGAAAATGTAAATGCTGTATTCGTTAAGTGTGTCATGATAAGCAATTTTAACCACATTTCGTTGTTCACTGAATGATAAATGAATAATTTTTTTTTAGAGCGAAAATAAGCATACAGCTCTCGTACTTTCCCAACACGGTATGAGTATTGTTACATTTAAAATGCGCGCGTGTGCGTACGAAAACGTGAGTGTATGTGTCTGTCTATGTCTGTGTGTGTGTGTGAGCACTTGCACATTTCAATATGAATACATATTATGCGATATAGATATTAACAAAATTCATACTCACTCGTACTTGCATGATGCTCTGATTTATGTGCACAGTCGGGTCAATCAGCTGCACGTCCGGCATGACCCTGGGGTCTTGGTTGACCCTAATCGCCTCGACGAGAGTCGCGAGCCCCTCCGGGGCGGATCTGGACGACATTACCCTTATGAGGGTCTCGATCGTGTGATGGAACGCTTCGCTGGCCTGCATGTTACTGTTCAGGTACAGTTGGACGAGTTGCATCGCGAACGTCACAGCCGCATAGTTCTTCCCATCGTCCATCAGCTGGGCGAGGGAGATGTCGTACTGAAAATATTCATTTCAATGAGAATGATTTCACGACGGGTAGTGCCCTCTAGTGACGAAAATTTACAATTGGATAATACACAAAGAACCAGATATTTGAAAATATCTCTCACGAATGTTACTGAAAATATAGATATCTTTTAAAACGCTATTATTGGAATATATTATAGATATATAAACGTGAATATATTATACGTGAATATATTATAGATATATAAACGAATTTGAAAATAGGAAGTTGTTAAAGGGTAAATGGCAACTTTATAGAAAGCCGCTTTCCGGCAAGAAGAACTTGACAATGGAATTTTGAGCAAAAACTTCGACAACATTGAAAGTAACAATACAAACCTGTGGCAAGTCGAAGAGATGATGGCTGATCAGGCAGTCGACACCTTCGATATTGAACTTCAGCTCGTCCCGGGACTCCAACACGCAGTAGGTGACATGTTTCGCGGCCCACGCGTGGCCGTACACCCTGGAGTCGCCCAGGAGCTTGAGGACGCGGAGGTGGATGTCGCGGTACCGCGCCAGCAGCTCCACCTGTTCCGTGGTCCCGGGCGAGGTCACGTGGCTGTCCAGAATGCCCTCCACGGCCTAGAAACAAGGAAGAGTTTGAGAATTTTTGCTGATCTACCCATTGTTTAACTTGCACGAGGTTCTACTTTATATTTTGAACCGAATGGATATCTGAATAACGAATCTATATGTCAATTTAGGTCCTGGTTAGTTCTGGTAATCTTTGTTTGGATTTTATACAGTAAGGCGTTATTATTATTTATTTATTAGTTCTTATCAAACGTAAAATTAAGCCTGTAATCCCCGAAGAGCTAGGCAGAGGAGAGAAATACACTCTCACGTTTCACTAGTAACGTTTATGTCTCAATATCGAATAGGGGATGAGAC
Organism: Ardaris sela periphema; assembly: GCA_018244875.1. Classification (NCBI taxonomy): domain Eukaryota; kingdom Metazoa; phylum Arthropoda; class Insecta; order Lepidoptera; family Hesperiidae; genus Ardaris; species Ardaris sela. Next base: position 4,014 of record DWTQ01000081.1, on the reverse strand, counting down.
TAGTTGTTTTCAGTGACTTCAATATGAAGAGCTTACGAAAAGACATTACAAGTTGAACAATCTGATTTTTTTTATTGACAATGTCAATAGGAGTACTAACATGAGAATAGAAGAGCACGTCAAATCTGTAAAGACACAGATATTTAACACTCTGCACTCTCTGCCTACCCCGTAAGAGACCCGGCGTGATGACACATTAATAATATTTTGAAAAATTCAAAAGGTTGTCATTTTTTTGACATGTCGCCGTAACAATAATCGGACATAGATAATTATCGGATGACAAATGGTAGGGCGGGACGAAGAGCCCGAGCGCGCCACCCACCCGCTGGAGCAGCGCGCGGGCGGCCGTGGCGTCGCGCGCGCGCGAGGCCCGCGCCGCGCTCTCGGCCAGCGCGCGCGCGTGCGCCGCCAGCGCCGCCGAGCACGAGCGCACGGCGAACGCCTCCGCGCCGCGCGCCAGCGCCGTCAGCTCCTCCACGTACACCTGCGCGCGCGCGCGTTCCGCGAGTGCGTTTCATGAGCGACATGTTTGAGAAGATTACATTTACAAATACCTGAATACTTGCACACACGGAGGCACGCGCACACACGCACACACGCACGCACGCACGCACACACACATTACACAATACTGAAACTGTATTCCATGCAAGAGAAAACAGCAACAGTCTTATTTATTCATTACACTTCAATGTTTCCATTACAGGCATGACCCAATGCGATAACATGGTCTTATTATTAATGCAATACATACAAAAATAAAACAAGAATACTATAATATTAAAAGACGAATTAATAATTAAGTCTACGTTCATAACATATGATATTCATAAAGCAAAACCTTTACCAATTCACTCAGGTGGGATGAAAAACCATACATTCTACTATGTACTTCATTAAGTGTACAGATTGATCTGGTGAGCGGCCATTCTAGTGGTCGAGACCAGCTGGAAGTCACAAAAAGAATAAATGCGAGCCGAGCAGTTACTACCGCTACCTCTTAGCCGAGAGCCTCTCCAAAGGTCATTATTATCATCATTTTCCACTATTGGACATTGGTCTCCTCCTCCTAATCAACACGGATAAGGCCATATTCACACTGCCGAATCGTGGGCCGAAAATAGCTCCCCTATGTTTACTACTGGGCCACTTTAATCGCTACCATTGCGTGCTCCTTCATTACAAGTCAAACAGACACTCGTGAACAATACAGCATCAAATGTTGACTGACCTGCGCCGGATCGACGACTTGGGCGTAGGCCGTGTTCTGCTCGAGCGGGGGCAACTTGGGCACCAGCACGCTCGGGTCCCTGACCGGCAGGAATCCGGGTATGTTCCGGGCGAACTCTTCGTACACGGATATCTGCGCCTCCGACGGCCCGCCGACCCTCGGCTGGACCCGTGTTGGGATTCGCAGCTCGTAACCCTCCTGACGAGAAATAGGTGTAACAAGTTAGTATTGTTATTCGTCTGTGTTGGCAGATATCTGTAAGATTAAAACAATTTCTCATTTATTTAACACAGCATCGCGCCTGTATTTCCTCGAAGGTATAGGCAGATGGGTGTAATACTCCCATATTACAGCAGTGACATTAACGTCCCATCATGGAATAGATGGTGAGCCTATTACCGTGAACCGGGAACAAATCCAGACTCCGAGCCAGGACTAAGAGTTCCAATTATAAAATCCCACCTGACCCGACCCGAGGATCGAACCCAGGACCTTTCGATCAGCAGTCGCGCTGGTGACTCGACCAACGAGAATCCCAACAGAAAACACTCACACTATAATAGCACCGTCCGTCTTGACGGGCGAGTTTTCTCAGGTCGTAGTCCTTCATCAGCCTCTTGTCGATTTCGGGCAGGGCCTTCTCCACGGCCGTCTTCTGGATGAAGGCGCACGCGAGCTCCATGTTGTCGTTGGCCAGGACGGTGGAGGCACTCTCTATCATGTCCTTCTGAGAAAATGTTGTGTCTTAACAAGAATAGCAGGCAGCGTGCTGGAGATGGCCACGGGACAGTAGTGGGCTGGGGTAAGGATACCAGAGACAGAGGAGTGGAAGGATACTAGAAAGAGATGGAAGGGGGGGACTAACGCCTCATAGTGCAAGTCAAACTTTCCCTAAATTATCAAGACTCAGTGAACATTACGGAGAACTCAAGAGCATGCGGGATTCCTTGCAATGTTTCTCTTATAATATTTAAGCTTCAAAAGACAAAACGCTATTAAATGGCAGATACAAGTCGAAAATATATTACTAGTTTACTATCGACAAGCTCAACCTTACCCTAGAGCTAGACCCTAGAGCTACCCTTACTTCTAGAGCTTCGACAACAAAGAACTTCCTTAAAGCAATAAACACATTCTAGTATTTTGAAATACGCTCCTGGGAAATATAATCTGGGTAATATGGGTTACACTTCATCAATTTAGAAATCACCCTGTTTGAATTTTTTTAAATCAGCTTATCGTGGGAATGGAAAGAAACCGATATAATCAGAGAAAGGGTCTCATGAATGCAATTCCACGTACATGTATGTATGTGTGAATGTGAGTGGGTGTTGGGGCGGTCGAACGCGCTAACCTGATGCTGTGTCGTAGGCAGCAGGGCGGTGGCGAAGGCTGCTTTCAAGTTCGTGGTGATTGTACTTATGATCTGGCCGCGACAGGTGATCATAGCCATGGCCGCGGTCAGGTTCCTCATCATGTGGTGTGCGGCCACGCGGATGCGCATTTCGTTCGGTTCCAACGTGAAGTCCTTCCTTATGATCTGCTCGCAGGTGGTCAAAGACTGTTTGATGGAGCGGTCCACCACGGGGTGGATCCACTCGTGTATCGACCTCTCGATGGAGAGCTTCACCAAGTGCTTCAGATGCGGGTAGCTCTGGAATAGAGCTATGTGCGGGTTGTATATGATCTTGTGCTCGAAGGCGTTCGGCGCAAAGTTCAGCTCTTGGTAGCTGAAACGGGGTTCTGGGACGCCTAGGATGTCGTTCAGATTCTCGGTCGGTATCAGCGCTGTAGGTAGCGGTATTGTCACGCTCGGGTCTGCTGGCATAATAGCCGGTGGCGGGAGCTGAACCTGCTGTGGCTGATTCGCTGGCGCCGGCTTCGTCTTCACAGCCTTCTCCAGTGACAGCTGGAATTCGATCAATTTCAAATTCTCCGCATTCTTCAAATAAACGGTCGGCTTCAGCTCTGTTATATCCAAACTTAAGTTTTTGCATAACACCTCCACCTCGAATTTCAAATTCAGCTTCAGATCCGGTTCTTGGTGCAGCTCAGCTAACACATTTATCAGCGCCATTGTCCAAGGGTTAGGCGGCTTGAAGCAGCCTTTCGCGCAAGACTCCATTACTTTGGCGACGAAAGGCACTACGTACAACAACTCCTGCTGTCCCTTGTGGTACGCTTCCAACAGCAGAGCTTTCAGGTCCAGGTCCAGGTGCAGAATCGGCTGGTTGCGGCCCAGGGTGATCACGCCGAGCCAATGTCCAAGATTCTTTAGCAGGGAGCGGTCCGAGAAATTCTCTATGCCCTTCTCGGTGCGTAGCAACACTTTGATGTTGCGAAACGTCTCCGTCGCCACCATCTTGCTGACGGCGCGCACCTTGAGCACATCCAGGAAGTTCGAGTACAGCGTGTGGAAGTTGAATTCGATCGACGCGCGCTTCATGACCAAGTACTGGGAGAGCCAAGGGTAGTACTCCTCCGTGATCAGATCCTTCAGCTCGTCGCATTTCGACTGCAGGTTCAACTGACTGAGATTGTTGAATATGAAGAACGTCTTGTCCTGGATAGCCTCCGGCGGCGCGGTTATTTTCTCCTGCTTGTCGTTGGCGGTCAGCAGCGTGTCGATGTTGGTGGCGTTCGCGATGGACGGCCGACCGCCGGGGCCGCAGCTGACGATTTTAGACATGACCGACGCGGTATTGGGCGCCCTGCGAACAATAAATTTTCAGCGTTCAATAAGTTCAAAAGCCTAAACACTGTTTTCCATATAGAAATAC
>DWTQ01000080.1:0-10819 GCA_018244875.1 Ardaris sela periphema | reverse complement strand
CGCCCACGCAATTTCCGTTCACGCAAGACGGATTACACGCTGGCTCGTCACATGTGTTGTTGTTTCTAAGTATTAACTGAGAAGAACAGACACAGGTATCGGGACCTACGCAGCTGCCCCTCTCACAGCCGCGCTGACAATGCGGCTTGCACATTTTTTCCACCCCCGAATAACGCCATCCGGCGCAACATCCTGGAACCTCATCATTTTCATATTTGACCTGAAAGTTTAAGTTAACAGTATTAATCACAACTGCCTAGAGTTTGGAGTAATGTCTCAAGGGTATAACATGCGGACAAGGCAATGGAATATTTTGATTCGCGCTTTATGTATGGCTTCTCTGTATAAGAAGTCAAATGATTAAGTTGGCTACATTGGATCGACCGAAAGCTCGTCGGCCACTGGCTCGTGATAAATACATCACATGATGCGGCCACCAATAGAACACATGAATTCACTACATGTAAATTCATTCGACAAGAAAAGATTCTATGAGGAATTTACAGACTGTAGGGAGTCTCCGAAGTTATTGTTTAACAAGTCTGAAATTGTTGCTTTGGCGAATCATGGTAACAAAAGATGGAATCCTTCAATATGCTTCCGACTTCTGACTCGCTTTGTAAATATACTACGTAAAACGAATGTGTCAAGACGTTGAAATGATCACATTATCAAAATCACTCACATTAGAACAATTTTTGTCGCCACATCCGTTAGTATTCGTCGTCGAGCTATTGCTGCTGGGAAAGAAATATTTCATTGTTACCCTTACTAATACTTTATTGGTTTTCTTATCTTTTCTCAAAATGTTTTTCTTCGCCTATACTCGTACAGTGAGCAGTACAAGTGGCCTTACAAATGCACATACCTTTCTATTACAATATTTTCAATATACTCAAGAAAAAGCCTAAAAGTACATTTTCAACCAAATTGTCACAAGCGAACTATGTCTGTTTCTGTAATGGTGTTCTAAATTTTAAATATAAAAGAAACGGTTTAAGATACATTTCCACGTCGTGGAAATGTATATGAAAACCATCTTGCAATTTTTCATATCTCATTTACTTCCTTTAGGGACTGATTTTAAAATGTACTCAAAATCATCTGTATATTCTTACGGATCGAACTTGCTATGCCGAATATTACCAATATCGGTTCAGCGTCTTTCACGCGAGTAGGCAACGGATAGCCGATGACTCATTTATATTAAAGTATTAATATAGGGCACTATAACAATTAGTTGACTGTGAACTTGTCACAGTATCTTTAGTTTCATTTGCAGGGCTCAAATTTTCTGCGTTGGCAAGTATAACGTTAACCTTAAGTCGCTAGGTACATGATATTGAGAGGGCAGTCCAACAACATGTTCATAAATTAAGCATAAAACGTTTGTTAAATATATTGAAGTACGTCGTGGATGTTATAAAGTATTCATGTCCGTATAGAAGTATCAAGGGTGTGTCGCTGGTCATGGCGGCTGGTGTCTACCTACACCTCATGAAAAACACACTAATAATACAGTACGTTTATACGACTCTTAAGGTTAAGATAACGATATGTACCGCAGTACGTCTTGGCCAGTTCCTGCCATTACTTTTATTTCACCGGGTTAAACCTTTGAAAGATACCTTAGGATTTGACGGGAATGTTTATATTTTTATCTACTTAAGTTCTCTCGACAGCTCCGTAAGGCCAGTCGAGAGGCTTTGTAATTACCTGGTTGTCACAGGACAACTACATGGATACCCATCGGTACAACGACATTCTCCTTTCTCGCAACTGTAATCGCAACTGGTGCAGTTTGTCCTAAAACAGAAAACGAAAATGGCATCTGGTACAAAAAGTAGCCGTCCGAAACCAAAGCGGCTGTAAGATTTTACGAGAACGTTCCACTAACAGTTACGCACGCATCAACTGAGCACGTCACTTTTATTAACATTGGCGATGTATAATTATTGATCAGCAATGTTAAGAAGCATTCTAGGGAGCCACGGAAATTAAATACATGTGAACATAACGATTATTGAAAGAGTAACTCAAATTGAATGTCATTCGCGAACCTGAATAAGTGCACTGATTTTGAGTTACATATAATAACCAACTATATTACCGCCTTTCATTTGGCGACTCCGCTACACAGTACCCCCAGTGTTGCTTTGAACCACAGTACAGCACACTGTTACAATATTTTCAGGTCTCAGGCACTCTTTTGCTGTGTGCAATAAGTTTAAAAATCAAGTACATGCAGCAAGTCAAATATTGCGTCCCAATTATGTGTATATTTACTCACGGTACGACACAAGATCCATTGAAGACTGCATTTCCGTCATAGCATGAGCATATCCCGTCAATATTGCATATTCCACGATCACATGGCCCAGCGCAAGGCTTATAACACACTGATGAATTATTCAATTTTGGCTGGTAACCATCATTACACGCGCACGATTCAGGTGATTTACAAAATCCGTTAATACAGTGTGACGTACACACTGGCGTGCAGTGCCCGCTAGTCCTAGCAAAACCAGCATTACATTGACACTCGTTTGGAGCAACACAGGAGCCGTGCTCGCAAGATTGGCATTTCGGCACACAGAGATAATTATTGCGTTTCTCGAACCCAGGGTAACAATCACATGTCCCAGGGGAAGTACACGCGGCATTGATGCATGCTTCCTTGCAGATTGGTTGACATTTCCGGTCATCAGACGGATCAGCAGTGTATCCGTCATCACACCTGCAGTCATTGGGTGCTATGCAAGTGCCACGTACGCAGGGGGGACTACAGATTGGCACGCAGGTGCCATTATTGTACATGTAATTTTCGTTACATGTGCATGTGTTGGGAGCCGTACAGTTTCCATTTACGCACCCATTCTCACATGTAGGTCGACACTCCAGTGTTTGTGAATCACGAGCGAAGCCCTCTGCACATTCAACAGCACAGTGAGTTGAGTTGTATTTAACAAATCCTTCACTGCAGTTGCACTCGTTATCGCCCACGCAATTTCCGTTCACGCAAGACGGATTACACGCTGGCTCGTCACATGTGTTGTTGTTTCTAAGTATTAACGGAGAAGCACAGACACAGGTATCGGGAGCTACGCAGCTGCCTCTCTCACAGCCGCGGTGACATAATGGCTCGCACTTTCCGCCCAAAATAGGAATGTAATATCCTTCACAACATGCTAGAATATTTTTCATATGGATGACTTCCTGGAAAGTAAAGGCATAAGAATTAATTAAAATTCTGAACTTAGCTTAGGTAGGTTAGGTTATACGAACTGTGTTTTCGCATGCAATAGAGTCAGTATTTTTGCATTAAACGTGTGATAGGTAGACAAGGCCGTGAAATGTTTCGATTAACTCTTTCACGAGTGGTATCTCTGTACAAGATTGCTAATGTTTATGTTGACTACATTGAGTTGGCCGAAAGCCGGCAGCCACTCGGTCATTACAAACACCTCATGTAATAACAACGGTGACAGAAAAGGTTATTAAGTAAATGTTATTTTATATACATAATAAGAAAAAATTACACTAGAAATTTTTTACCTGTAATGAGCGTTTCAAATAATTATTTAGCTGCTCTTAATTTGTTAATTCGGTAATATCTAAGCGCAACAAATGTAATTTAAAAATTAACTGAATTTCAAAAATGCTATCGGCTTCTGAACCATTGTATGAAAAAGTAACTAACATTAGGTAATACATGGTCATGTAGAACTTTAAGAACACTCACTTTCCAGCATACTGACTTGTCGACGCATGTTTCGGTTTTTACCGTCTTTGCAGGCTTGCTGAAAAAAGATTTTTTTATTCTTTTCAATACGATTACTTTGTGACATTTACTTTATTTCTTTACACAAAAATAAAAAAATATTTTCATGATACGAACACAGCCATATTTAATGGTCGCAAAGGCCCTATGGAGTGGAGACCGCGGCACGGCAAACCTAGTGTTAGACGGCCTCCGGCCAGGTGGGGTGGTGACCTGCGTAAGGCTGCAGGCACAAGCTGGATGCGGCAAGCCGAGGACGGGGCGCGGTGGCGCTCTTTGGGCAATGCCTATGTCCAGCAGTGGACTGAGATGGGCTGATTATGATTATTAATATTTTGTTTATACTATACTTTGCCCTATAATTTGTTCAAGACTTGTGTTAGAGCTACTCCGCCCACCCAATGAGACAAGAATCAGTGTTATACAACAAAATAATTTTAAAACTAGTGTAATACATTTTATTTATATTATTACAAAGACTCGCACGTGTTTTGCTGCCTGCATAAGGTTCAATTTCTGAATGTAAGAAAACAATTCTACGACTATGGGTTTGTTTTCTCCCTCATTAGATGCTCTATTAACGTCCTTCAGATAATTTGTTTCTATATCAACCTTGACTGTCGATGCTAAGTGACAGATTATGTTTACGTTTCATCGCTCATATTCGGAACATTTCTTATTTCGAATGCAAGTTTTCGTTGAGATTTCTCCGAGTTTTAAATTTTATATTCTAATATAAGTATGTATTCTTATCCTTATGTCGTTCATGTCTAAATCTTCTACTGTTTTAGAACATCGTCATATTGTAGTGATAAGTATGAAACTGAGTCGGATTAGTTTTTCACTATTCTGCTGAGACATCCAAGAGGATAACATGTCCTTATTTTCATTTTTGAACTTTACGTTTACGTTTGTCAGTGTTTATAAGAAACCCATTTCTGATGATATTTCTTGATTATTGGAGGCCTGTTGAAGGTATGACTCTGAGCTCGTCTCTTCAGGTGACGGAACTTCTCGTGTTATTCACTAAGTCGCGTTGGTACCAAGGCCGTAGAGGTATAATATAGCAGATCATAAAACACTCATTGATGCGAGAATAAGCGACAGCAAGATAGCAGTGAACTAGAAACGTAGCGGGTATCGTCAACCGTTGCACTAGTCAGAGCCGGCGAGTGGAGTAGCAGCACGAGGTGGAGGTCAGGAGGTGGAGCTGAGATGACGACTCCTCGTGTGACCGATCAACTCTTGACTATGTATGCACTCCTGTTATTTCATTCAGAGTCACTATTTTTCTTTTCAATTTTCATTCACCATAAATAGAAGCCACAAGCCGCTAATTCAAATGTCTGTACTTAAACGTAGACCGGGGGAAAGCGACTTCACCAAGAACATACATAATCATCTTAGCGAAAAATATCTAATCCTAAAAACAGATATAACTTTAAAGTCGTGCTGGCCTAGGCAGAGAGGCTGAATTCTAAACGACCAGTTTGTATCTTATTTTGGATTATTAACACTCAAGTTCCGAGTAACAATATGATTCCGCATGTGCCTCCAACTGCGGTACACTGAAATCTAACGTGGTGCATTACCTATAAAAGACAATATGCGGCAGTAAAAGACAAAGTTAAAGCGTTATATATATAATGTACTAGTCAATAATAGGTCGCCAGTGCCCCTTGCGAATGTTCAGGGTAAAGGTAATCAGGTGAAGACCAATGCGTGTGTTACCAAACGTATGCTAATAAGAAAAGAAGAGAAGAAGACGACAGGGCGCCACGTGGTAGCACGTTGGCAACTGTTTACTCCAGGATAAGTGAAGACTTTAAACTAGTACACATTGCTATCATAATAGCATAGTACATACAGCTAGCACCCATGCAAATACCTACCCAATTGTCGTCGGATATTTATTAAGAGACCATAGCAAAACAGATACGGAATCCAAATTAACAGTGTCGATAAATTTGAGACATTTCACATTTGCTGACATCGGCAAATTCTGTTTATAATGTTAGTACATTCTGCTTAATTTTAAAATTACTTATTTACAACGAGACGGAAATAATACTACTGCGACATTACATAGGATTATTCACGGTCACATTTCGTTTCCAAAATTACACATGCATATAAATATATCTCTTTCAATTACGATTCCGATATAACGAACATTGTATGTCGATTAATATAAAATACGTAACATCACGCCCACTCCCACGTTTCACCAGTTACTTTAAGTCTCACTATGGAGGTGGTGAGCCTATTGCCATACACCGGGCACATTTACTAGAAAATCAAAATTATAAATATCCAGTAGCGCCCGACCCGGGATCTTAACCCAGGGCGTCCCGTTCGGCAGTCGCTCTTGCAATCAACAAGACCAACGAGGCAGTCAAACTTACAAATACTTCAACAATGATTCAATTGAAAATAATGAAGCCGAAGACGGTCGTCCTAGTAATGATACTTAATTATGAAAATATGAATTATGAAAAAACCTTTAAGTAATTCGAACAGAATCTATTAAATATAGTAAAATGGTGTAAGTACCTATATTCGCAAACATGAGGGTCTCCCATTTTCAGCGCATCACACACCAACAACCACTCCGCAGCCACCAAAGTAAATAAAGCACACAAATATCGAGCTTCCATCTTCGCTTACATTTGAAAACCGGCAGTAAAATAAACTCCGTAATATTAGCCAGCACCCTGTACACCGGTTGCGAGCTACTGGCAATATTCCGTACCACTTCCGTCGTTTTATTAAATAGTTGCCCGAAAGTATTATTACTGCACACGAGGCGTCGATAGCACACGATCCTTGCGCTTCAAGTTGCCGATAGGGCTGCGTCTGGACGCATCTCGGGGCTATTAAACAAATTACGACATCCAAAATACAGGTTGTTGTACCACGCGCGTGATACTTAAATATCTGTAAAAATGTAGGGACGTCCCGAAGCGTTTGAACTAATTTGATTACAAATAAAATGTAAATGTGTAAATACTTCGAATAAATATTACCCGTGACTCAGATCAGTACCGAACAGAAAGGGCTTCGTTAAAGCCTAAACACGTGGAGCAACCCTTTACATCATACATCCGAATAAGTTCTTTTATTAAATCCACTGAAAATCTGTAATACAGTTCGTTACCTATTTAACCCGCTACATACATACGTATGAAAGGATCCATCTAATTCGATGAAATTGTTATGCTTTTGATACGGTTCACAAAACGATCTAGTTTTAATTATTTATTATTTCATTGCATCATTGCATTGTATTATCATCATTCATTTTTTTCTTTTCACTGCCTCGTTGGTCGAATAGTTGCAAGTCCTAGGTTTGATACTGTTGGATCTTTCTAACTTCAAATTTCTAGTAGTGATTCGGAGTCTGGATTTATGCCTAATGTATGGCTATAGGCTCACTATTCCATGATGGGACGTAAACATAACTGTTGAACCGTGTTCACTACACTCATCTGCCTACCTTCTCGGGGCTTACAGACGTGATGCTACAATTTTTTATTTCATCATCGCGGGAAGTTAAAAATAGAAAAAATAAATTATTAAATTTTTTCCATTATAATTGCTTAAATCAAAAGCAATAAAAACATATGTATTATAGTCTGTATCTACTAATTGTGTAAAGAATGACGGGTAAAGGTGAATTTTTCAAAAGAGATGGTAGACTTTTGGATTCAAACAAAAATTACACTTGCCACACGCAGGGCTCGCTAGATAGAAAGTTGCTAGCCGTCACCCGTCTGTTGTAATGGAGACTTTATAAAAGTAATTGTTTGCAGTCAGTCTGCATCGCCTGACGTTCCGCTAAAATAGTCTCGATTATGTTATGGCAAATGTTTCAGAATCATAACGAACAAAACAAAATATAATCACGCGTATCCATCTTTTGAATTGTTGGGAGTAGTTGACCTAGAATTCATTTACGGTAGAAAATAACTCTCCGTTTTTCCCTCGGTTATTCATTTCTCGGGCATTGTTTTCCAATTTTCAATCCATAATACCCTCATTCGGATAATATTAGTCAAATTGGAGCAGCCGTTTCCAACTAACCGGACCTAACACCCTGCAATGTACAAGCTCAGCTCGTACGTATCGTATGTCGGGTGTTAGAGTGATTGTTGTCACTTACATAGGGTACGTAACATAACGCCTGCAATCCTCGAAGAGGTAGGCAGAGGAGTGTAGCACACTCCCACGTTTCACTAGTTACGTTTACGTCCCACTATGGAATAGGTGGTGAGCCTATTGCCATACACCGGGCACATACCTATCTAGCCTCCGAGCCGCTACAAGAAAATCTAACTCAGAAAAATTTAATAGTGCCGGACCCGGGATTTGAACCCAGGACATCCGTTCGGCAGTCGTATTTGCAACGAATAGAACCAACGAGGCAGTCCAGTACTACAACAGTCATATTAAGTTGTTTTATTGGTTGCTGGAGTTGCTAAAAACTAGATTAATTCACCAATTTCGCCAAATGAATTCTGAACGTAATATTGGCTCGAAGGCTGGAATTGTGCCCGGGGGTATTTCAATAGGCTTAGCCCCCTTTTCATGGTGAGAAAAAATGAAGTGGTGAAACGTAGAAGTTTGGTAAACTCTTTTGGCTGCCTTTTATAGGATTAGAGATGTGATTTTGCATATATTATGAGTTCTGAAACTAAGTAACTTATATTAAGATTTGTTGTCGATAATTATATAAGTGTTTAGAGTCATTACAGATGACATACCGACTAACATAGGCTAGTTAGTTCCTATGTAAACGTATGTAGTAACGCAAATACTAATTTACTACGAATACATGCATGAACAACGATCGATCTAATATTCCCAACGCATAATCAACGTACGGATGTTCTATCACGTTTGAATTGGGGTTTCTGTGCAATATTATAGCAAGCAGTGATAATCTAATCGTACAGATTCTATCACCCCTCCCCGCGGCCTGCGATTCAAAGCCAGACAGGGAGTTCTTACTTAACAAGTTGTATGTGTTTTTAAATTGAATATAGATCCTAAAAGGATAATATCCCGAGGATAACGGTTAAGATTGCTGTGTTATGTTGTTTAACATGTATTATGTATGACATTTCTTTCTTGGCTGGTGTGGTAAACTACGTCTTATTTTATAATTTATTTTGGTAAGAAAGCCTTGTCTTATATGTGAACGATAACTCGAGGGATCATGAAGATGACCAATGCAACTACAACTTGGTGATTTAAGCAATGGAGCCAAAGAGCATGATCTTCTGTACATAATTTAAATATTATTTTAATAGAAAGTGTATATCGATTTCAATGAATATAACTACAATAAATCTATAAAACATACATGTATTTGTACATGTACATAGTCCGTAAAATATGTGAAATATCCGTTCCTCTTTTATAAAATTCATCACTCAATCAAACAGACTTGTATTTAATACGAAAGCTTTATATGCTCATTCAACGTTCAAATGGAATGTTTCTGAATAAAAGAATGTTTTGAATGAAACAAATAATGCGATTAAATTACGTACCGTATAATTCACGTATAGTTTTTCTGGCAGCATGACTAGTTACGGACCTATTCGAGGTCTTCCTTTATGAGCTCCCTTCGAAATAGGATCGTACACGAATAATAACGAAACATTTAATAATAAAGTCGGATGTAATGAGAATTGAATTACAAAACAAGATTGCCATGTTTTGGTACGTCACGAAATTCCTCTTATACTTCCCATCACGTTATTGTAGAGTCAAATTTTTTTTTACGAATTCCCATCCGTATGTTTTCCACAAAAACGATTTACTTGTGCGAGTGGCTTGGGGTGGCGGAGGCGGGCATTTAGACCGGGAATGCACTCCCAATTCGTACGCAATTCTCCTAACATAATTCCCTTATAGTTGGGATTGTGTTTTTAAAGATTTTTCTGAGTTATTTTTCCGATAGGTTATAAGAAATAGCAACCAGGTGAAGATCTTAATTATATTTGTCAATTATATTAAACATCAAACATTATCATTATATTGAGAGTAATTTTAGCATTGTGATTATTTATTTCACTGGTTTCCTTAAACATAAATGAGCTACAAATATAGTTTCCGAATCGCTTAATTATCTGAGTTTGAAATTTCTTCTATGTTGAAAGTTTCCAGGGTCTTTTAATTTGCGATCAAACAGCAGTGGGGCAGCGTGGTAGATTGAATTTAAGGTCTCAATGGGTGTAAATAAACCCTTGGAACACCTCTTTTTAAGTGTCAGTTGACAAGGTTTTAACACAAGTAATTAAATGTGACGGTGTCATATATTATTCTATGGTGGCTTTGTTTGCATGGTGACTGCAATAAAATCTGATATAACGTGCGAGGGTGAGTAAGCGGGTGCACAAAGACTGCGTCGAGCACAAAGCTTTAATTAATTATAGAAGTGAGTCTCAATGAACTGTGAAATTAATGAATATTTCTACGTAACAGATGGATGAAAAGAACATTTTGATATGAAATTTTTATAATTTAATTGAATATAGAAAATGATAAATCGTTTGTATGTAATAAATTCATTCATTTTCATTTCATTTCGAATAATTTCACCTCGTATACATTGAAAATTTTTCCTCGTACATAATTCTGCTGTGTTAATATTAAATTAATAAACCACATTACTGTTAACAAAGAATTGTTGTCCAATTTATCTACTGTATCATATTATATAAAAAGTTCGCTTGCTTTGTAACGATAAAGATAACGAAAAATATTGGCTGAAGCTGTGTATTAATGAATAGAATTTAATAAGTTAAAGCGCGAGAGAGACGATATAGACGGAGTAGCCTTAATAAGGATAGAATGAAAAGAAATAGGTACCTGTAGTAAACGAGCGCTTAATTATATTCATTTCTTCTTATTAAAATTAATATTAAGTTAAACATAAAATTGAACACAATATTTAATTAACTGGTGAAGCGTTTGAGTGTACAACACTCCTCTGCCTGCCTCTTCGGGGATTACAGGCCTGATATTACG
>DWTQ01000079.1:0-10885 GCA_018244875.1 Ardaris sela periphema | reverse complement strand
AGACAGGAGCACGATCAATGAATATACGATAGAAGACATTTATATGAATCTATAACAAGACTAAATGATCCAAGCGGCTCCACGAGGTTACAGTGCAATATACATGGAGGTACATTTGTATGAAGGAAAATGTAGAGACGATTGCGAAGTCCGTTTAGTATTACTTTCTTCTCCTGCGGAAGGAGCGCGGCGAAGGGTGGCGACGGTTTGAATTATTCATACGTTCGTTCCCTGAATGTCGGATTGTAACTATACGACGACAGCGAGCTTTATCGGGAACGCTTGCAATGTAACTTAATCGTACATGAACAGATTCGATTTTTCTCTATAAATCATTAGATCGTCGTCGTGATGCCAACGTTGCAATAAAGATCGCGTACTAGTCACTGAAATTAAAACAGGAGTGTGTCAGTAGACGTTTGGTAGCCTTCGTCGGCGGTGGTCCAACAACAGGTGGCGGAACAGAAAGAATAGAGGAGACGACGAGACATGACAAAGACAAATAATATTGTTATAATGCTGACATATTCTTTCGGGATTAAACAACAATAGTTAATCGCATTGAAATATATTTCGTGACAATACTCAACCAAAGAAAAGTGCCAAAAAATTAAGTTTTTTGTTCGATGCATAAAATGCAATAATCAATGAGTTTGAATTCAGACAAGCCTATACACAGAAAAAAAATTTTTAACGTTAAGGCCTATTTCAATTTAAAAATATAAGAGACAAAGACTTCCAAAACACCGATTTATACTAAAATAGGAATAGTCAATATCACTAACACAGTTCGTACATTGTATCAAGTTGCAGTGCAGAGTAAGAGCCGTGTACGGCCGTTTTGTTTTCTTTGGCTAATGACGACGGTGCGGCCGGACTGCGTGCACACAAAACCGGTATTGGAGCTGGAGTGGGCTCCTAAAACGAACCATACATCAGATATACCAATGAGTACAAGTACAGTGATAGTATAAAAACGTTAAAATTGAAATAAAGGTTTTGGCTTTGGCTTCAATGGAGAGGTGACGCGATGCGATGTCTATTAACTGCTACGTTGATCATTACAAAATAAATTACAGTGTAACATTACATCAGTCAAGTTACGACGTAGATACACGTAACAGTGTACACGAAAGATGTAAGGAAATTAACAAAGGTAGTAGATATCGTTTTCAATTAACGCCAGCCAGCTGGTGGCGGTGAGTTGAAAACGAAAGTGAAAACCATAAAAATACATAAAATACTATCAGTCTCGGCGAAGACATACCAGATAATGAATAGTTTTAACGTTTTTAACTTTTCATTCGCCGTGCACACGTCCTTTTTTTTACTTATCAACTTAATGAGAATATATTAATGCCATGTGAGCGTTGCCCTCTCTCGTTAATTGGTAATTGTATTTTTTTTATTTCGAAATACAATGATGTTGATGTGAAAGTAGATTTTTGTTCGCATCTTGAACGAGGAAGCTGCAACTCGAAAAGAGAAAAAAAAAAACCAGAATAAATAAGTAAGATATACCACTATTGTAACAGAGAAAAACGGTGCAGGGATAGAAACGGTTGCGTTCGACGTTCGTTGAAAATAGACGATAATCCGGGAGCGTGCGAAATGCTAGAGTCGAGACTACATGAATGAAAAGCGATAAATAAAACAGCACACAAAGGGCAATGGATAAATTCCGTGGCGTATGTGTGTGAGGCGGCTGGGGTTGCGAGTGGGGTCAACGACACGCACCCCGGTCTCGGTGGGGCACAAATACAGGACGTGACTCAGTGTGGGGTTACCAGCTGCTGGCGGCAAAAACTACCCTCGGCTGCGCGTGTTGCTGCATGCGCTGCTCTCTATTCTAAATTTTAATTTTAATTAAGTAAACACGACGCTTGCACACTATGCAAGACAGCATAGCCGCTTATTATATTTTTCAACAAAAGACTCGTTGAAATGTTGCTCATGTGTGGAACATGTGCGTACGAATTAAATATGTACGGCTGTAAGCGGCGCGCCAAAGGAGGAGAACCTCGTTATTTGTATTAAGGCAATATTGTTACATACTCCGAACAACGAACACAAAGTGCAACTCATGACAATCCTTAATAAAGCATCTCTAGGTGCAATCGCGAAGTTTTCATGAACGCGAATACGAATGTGTAATTGGAAGTTGTCACAACAGTTTCCGTACATATGTGTGTATGTACAAAGTGCGTAACGACGATTGTGATGTAGGGAGAGAAAGCGGCAACATATGCCGGCCTCGTTCGCATGTAATGTGTCGATCTCTTCGCCATATGGTACATTGTGCACACTCACTGGGTCACCAATGGTCCCGATTATGAAATTAAATTGCACGCGAGGGCTCAATGCATTTGTTAATTCATTTCGAACTTCGAATATATATTCGGGCACGTTGGCACGGACGATCGTAAACAGCGATCAAATATTAACACGTCTTCTACAACACAGATGTGAATGGGATGCTGTGTGCTGTGCGCGAAGGGCGAGGAACCACAACAATCGGCCTTCACCTAGGGCTGGCTGGGCATCGATCCTAAGAGTGTCCGCGCTTGCCTGACGGGTGTATTTATAGATGTGCCCGACACCGCGAAAATCAACTTACTCGGAACGAACTATGTATCTCTGCGACAGTTGGCCGCGGGCAGGGAGGACAATGCACCTAAAGTGTTTCGTGGCTGACTCAGTAACATTAGATAGAGGTACAAAGAACCTGAAAACATTGTGCTTTGTAAATTTTATACGTATTAGCCGCGTGACTCACGGCGGTGGCCGCCGACACCAAACTCAGGCGGAAACTAGCAAGGGAGTGACGTAATGCGCATTGTGGTTATTCGTCAAAATAAGATCAACGTGAGAACGAGCGGCTCAAGGGGACGGCGACGATTAGAGGCGTCGTCTCGCCCTTGTCCTTCCTTATGTTTTCTCATGATGAAAAATAATAGTTGTCTCACGGCGTCAATAACCTCGGCGGTACGGATCGTGGAGGTTGCAATAAATACGACATCGGCGGCTCTGGCCTGGTCAAGAGCCTTTCAAGGCCGGGAGGCGAGGCGGGGAGCGCCCGCGCCCCACATCTGCGCCTGAGCCACTCTTGCTCTACCTGCATTCCACCAGATACAAGCCACCCGAGAATCGAATCGTTTTCATCTCGTTGGCAACATGAGCAATTCGTTGGCAGTATGTAAAATGTGCCATGTCCTTTTTGAAAAGATTTTGCTTAGCTCGACATTCGTTCCTACGAATTTGAACCATTTACATGATGTTACCTTTTTTCGCTTATGAAAGTCGATATGAAATTCTGGAGACCTCTTAGACGTTACAAAGAGGAAATTTCTTTGAGATCACGATAGTAATTTCTTTGTGATTACATGTGTTCGGGTCGCCGTTTTCGTAATTTAGGGTCTGTCAAGGTCACACATTAAAGGCTTTGTACTCGAACGTCAACGCTATCGACTCGGTACCAACTGTGTTATTCCTGCCACCAGCGAAATTCTTCGACGCCGTGCACACGATAGCACTATTTTTTCTTCATAAGATTGTTCTCAGACAATAACACTATAAACATAACATTATCTTGGAACTATTATATACGGCGGATCGGATATTAGTGCAGCGGGGCACGACACTACACACCACAACGAGCATCTGTTCCGTCGACAGGTAGAGCGCGTTGAAAAGAGACGGACGGACACTGTCATTCGGTACGAGGATTCAACAAAAGAACGGTGCGCCGCGGCAGGAAGCGTGCGGCGGTGATGCGAACTCACCGCAGGTCGAGAAAACGTGCGGCCTTCGTTCTCCTTTCACAGGACATGTCGTCTGCCGGTTGATGCACTCCGATGTCACTTCACGAACGGGGCGTGGGCAACATGCTCGCGAACAGCGCGCGTGCGTCCGCGCACCTCGGACACTACCACCGGCGGCGAGAGAACGCGCGCACTGAGCCGGCGGCGCCGCGCGCCGGCGCGCGAGCTACCTGCCCGTCGCTTCCGCGGCGAGGTGAAGCGGAGGTGCACATCGCGGCGCGCGGGCAGGTACGCGGCCGCACGCTCGGGGAAGGCGGGGTGCGTTCGCTTTTCTCTCCGGATCTCCGCAAATCTTCACTCTCCAAAGCCACACTTATTATAGCCCGGCTATTTAATTACTAGAGCGTTCATTCGCTTAACTCGTAGTGTGAGTTCATGATAAACAACAAATAAGTCTTCATGGTGTCCGTATCTATAGTATGTAACAATTTAATTGTAATAAAAAAAATTACTAATAAGTTGTATTTGTAAGATATTTTTGTAAGAATAAGAATTGCTGTAAGAAGCTGATTTCCTGAATGCAACAATAGGAACAGGTAGTTGTTTTCTATTCTCATTTAATCAAATCACAATTATAATCTAGTGGATACAATTTATTGTGAACGCAAGGACAATTATGTTGCTGACTGTACACAATCTTGATAAGGTTCCCACGGCATCATTACTTTGTCGGAAAACTATTGTTTATAATATTTCAATTCTTAGCTAGTGATTGTAGTTGGTTTTTTTTTAAATATATTGATTTAAATTCTCACCTTTACACTTTAACCTTATGTGGTTGTTATAATGAGGTAATATAGTTTTCTTTCAGCGAATGGCTCGCGTTTGACTGCTATCCAACTGACGGAAAGCGAGATGCAGCCAGGGATGGAGCAGCGCCTATTCACTTTTGTCTTAAATATTTCCAGGTTAAAGGAATCGGGAAAAACAGACGTCGGCAAGGGTGTTGTAGTTGGGAGTGCAATCTTAGGGCAGCATGGCCATCTGGCACGTTGAATAACTATCTACGAAAGGCTGAAGGCAGAAGCTGGATGCGGCAAGCCGAGGCCACGGAGCGATGACATTTTTTAGGGGAGGCCTATGTTCAGCAGTGGACTGACATTAGGGATAAGTATAACAAAATATTTACATATCCAAACATTGAAAACTGAAAGATTTTTATAATGAACCTCGACTTAGAAAACAACATGACGAAACTAGGCGGAAACACATATCTACTCAGCTGTCAGAAACCATTATAGCTGTTACATTTGGACTGCTCCATTCTACAAACACTTATTAACAGGATGCATATAAATTCATATGAAAAAGAATGGAATAGAAGACATTTATTCATCACCGTGGGTTCTCCTACGACAAATGCAATTAATACAAAAACAAAATATTCTGACAAACTTACAAAGAGAGAAACTCTTAGACGATACACAAATTTAAAAAAAAAACCTTTTAATTTCTAAAACTATGCTATTCATTAATTTGTTATCCATCCTTTATTGTCTCAGCTTAGAAAATATATATTTGAAAAATTTGAATAAAATTCAATGGTATAATAGTATTCGTTTTACACGCCGACCTAATTCGTATGTGAAAATCGTTTGTTAAAAAATATGACTCATTTCCGAAGGCACGGCCAACTTTCACCGGCGCGGGCGCCAACAATTAGCCAAGCGAACGTGTACGTGTCGGTACTCCACGCATCCGCCCCTTAAACAGAACGTGCAGTTGTGATTGAAAGTTTTACGAACGTCCATACATTGTACTTTTGCAATGTGCTCGTCCACTATTCCATGGGATGTATAACGTCGATTCGTTGAACGCGAGAGGGTACTGTACCACTGTGTTTACCCCTTGGGGGAAATAAAGGCGTGATGTTATGTTACGCATTTGAGGGTCATAAGCCATGTTGGCAGTGTTGTAAGATGTGTCTCTTTCATATATTTAGTCTGCTAGCCACCAATTAAGGGTAATAGGAAAATAATTTAATCATAATCTCACTCTCTGACTGCCTCGTTGGTCGTGTTGGTTGCAAGTGCGACTGCCTATCGGGAGTTCCTGGGTTCAAACCCCGGGTCGGGCACTACTGGATTTTGCTAATTACGATTTTCGAATAGGGTCTCGGAGTCTATATTTCCAGACCCGGTGTAAGGCTCATCATCTATTCCATAGTGGGATGTAAACGTAACCGTTGAAACGTGGGTGTGTACTACACTCCTCTGCCTACCTCTATTCGGGGATTCTCACATGGGTAGGCAGAGGGGTGTAGAACACTAAGATTTCAGCAGTTACGTTATGACCCATGGAATAGAGGATAAATGTATTGTCATATATTTAGCAAAAATCCTGAATCCGTGCTACTGCTGGAAATTCATGTGATAAAAACCCAATCGATCCGACTCGACCAGGGGATCGAACCTAAGACCTCTTTGCTCAACTGTCACGTTTGCAACCACTAGACCAACGAGGCGGTCGACGGCGAGAACCACTACAACATTGTCATTTTGTTATTAAACGAAGTAGAAAAAAACTAAAACGTATCAATTACTCTAAAAGCATTATCGTATTAACGTTTCCACCTATCCGACTTCCCACTCCACCGTGGTTATCTCTAATAGCATCGCGTGAAATTCGTCCGAGTTTGTGAAAAACATATGTAATTACAGTATATATCGGTGCACCTCTATAAGATTCATGAGATTTATAATATCAGTCTGTATTAACTGTGCCGTAATACAGTTTTAAATTCGTCATATAGTTAACGGGCGCGTAATTATAGGTCATCCTATTAAACATTTATTTTAAAAAGCGTGAAATATTCGTTTGTCCACACAGTTAGTGACTCGTGCACTGTATTACTGAATGAATAAAGGGAGTGCGCTTGGCAACAATGACATTTTCAGGCGGGGAAAAAACAAAGAGGGGTCGTTTCGGGATCCGCCGGGAATTCTCATCCCGTCGTTTTGTCCGTGGGATGGGGATAAGGATAAGTCGAAAGTACACTAGGAGATGCTCAGTATTCCGCTACCATTCAACGCTATTTACATCGCCGAGCCACTGTGACGACAGAATCTTCGTTTGCATACCATTCAATTAACTCGGCGGCTTTCTCTTTGTATTTTCCTCTCTTATATATGGCCTTATATATATAGGAGCTGGTATATAGTTACAAGAAAAATATTTTTAATTGCTATCGTCAAGACGACCTTTTAATTCATTAACATATAAAACATTAAGGTATGTTGCATACGGTGCTCTCTGCCTATCGTGTAACGGACCTGACTTGAGGATACAGTAATAATAACACTTTAAAAATACATATCGATGTGCACAATACAGCTTCGTATCGTTAATTGAGTAAGTAATGATATTATATAATGTTTGTGTAAAAAACAAATAAAACATAATTTCACGGATCGATAACAAAATCCATAATCGCATTGTTTATTTCTGTTTGCGTCGGATACGAAGTGAAACTTCAAAATTACGGAGCACGTGGTGCATATTGTAATTATTATGGTACGGGAACAACTTGAGGGGACAACGTCCGTTTCAACACCATCAACATCGGCCTAGGTCCACTGCTGGACAAGGGCCTTGAGGGGTTTTCGCCCCCCAATTCCAACGCCGGGCGCCGGGCATGCGGGCTGAGGATCATGTGTAAGTTTGATATATTATACAATTTAAATACGCACATCAATTACAAATATAATGTAGAGTTGTCTTTTCTCTGACCTACTCGCGAATGAAAAAAAAAATACACATATAGATACAAGGTGTACGTAGATATGAGACGAGTGTGTAGTTTCGTGCGATACAATCTACTTTAAAACTCTTACGACCGGAAATACGGTGGGAGCGGGACGACTAACAACTTCTTTAACCCACTTGACTGGTTCGTTGGTCGTGTTGGTCGCGAGAGCGACTGCCGGTCGGGAGGTCCTGGGTCTAAATCCCGAGTCGGGAACTATTGGATTTTACTAATTTAGATTTTCTAGTAGTGGCACAGAGTCTGAATACGTGCCCGGTGTATGGCAATAGGCTCACCACGTATTCCATAGTGGGACGCAAACGTAACTGGTGAGACACACGAGTGTATTACAGACCTCTGCCTACCTCTTCTCGGGGATCACAGGCGTGATGTTACGTTTTACGTTTGCGTTGTTTCACCCATTGGCGCTGCGACTGTCGCGATATAATCAACCCACTACCTACTTACGTCGTTATCTTTACGAAACACTCGCCGTCGGTCCCCCGCTTCGCTGCTTTTCACTGTTCCTGTGGACTACACGAATAGCGGACAGAGAATAAGACTTACATTAAAACTATTGTTTTTACAATTAATATTACTTTCCTTTTATGACGTGAACGTAACTAACGTAACGCGTGGAAATATTCAACGAGCTAACAAAAACAATATCATCGGTATATTCCTCATATATCAGAGTTAGTTAATTAGTATGCCGGAATTGAAGGTTCATAAAAAAAAAACTTTGTTCTTATTGCAGTTTATAAAAAGAAGATCTACTTACCCCATACTCCCTTACCTGTCGTTACTGTACAATTGTAAAAAAAGGAGAGTTAGATTTTTCTAAGTCTTTATATTTCCCTACATTGAACCTTACTGATTTATGGTTACCGTATTGAGGCCTGTCGCTTGATGTGCGTACAAATCCACTCACTTTATCCCACACACAACGATTCAATTACTGCGAAGATACATATTTTGAAATATTATTTATTAGACGTCATATTGTCACAATCAAGCACAATTTTTCATATAAACCTCATTATTATTTTTTGCGAGTGAATAAATAACTTTTTCACAAACAGCGTTATCGACGTTGGCGTAAGAGAATGTTTCTAATACAACCAACGACGCGTGTTGCCCTTAGGCGTGACGGCGCACGCTCCCATTCGACCGCCGCACAACCGCATTACGCGGTAGTACCTAACATTTCTGTAGTAAACTTGCCGGTAAAAATAACCGGTGAGTAAATAACCCCCCAAAATAACCGGCAGTCCAACGGACACAATGTCACGTTCACGCACCTGTCTTGCTTGAATGTGAACGTCAATGCGCACGTCATTCCTTCAGTGTAGTCATACATACATATCTTCACGCTAGTTCCCCCATTGGGTGGTCAGAGAGCACCGAGTGCCAAATGTCTCTGTCCGTACAGACTTGCCTCGCTTCTCCTACATTCATCACTATCTTCATACATGCCCGTCGGTTTCGAAGAGTGCTGACTCCCCCATCTGCCTGTATCTGGCCTATTTGATCAAGAGAGGTGAGTCTTGGCGTCCCTGGGCAGTGACATTTAATTAAAATTTCCAATCAGGGAATCGTGTACGGCGTGTACGAAAAATCAAGAATTCTAAGAAATCTGCCAATATGCAATTCTTTTACATTTTTAATTCAATCTTATCACAACGAAGTTTTTTTCAGATATCATGTGAACTGGAGAACATTGAAATGCCAACGACCGTTAAACAGTAAAGATTTGTCCGCTATTACCGAGGTATTTTAATAATTTTTACATTTGTAATCACTAAATATCTGCTCTTAAAATTTCTACGTCAGGTTATCCCAAAGTAACCTCGCGTTATTGATATTAATCGAATAACTGGCAAACTATTAGTTTAATACATACATACATGCGTCATTTTGCCTTATTGTTTTTTTTTTTTATATTGATGGAGATTGATTTTACTTATTTAAACTGATTGGTTTGTTGATAACGTGCTGCCCAATGACGACAATGCGTCGCTGCCATGTCACACGGGATTGACGTTTGTCCAACCGTCATAGAGGACGCTTTTTTAAATCGGTTGTACTGTTTTCCTATCGTATAATAATTACAATATATTACTTACAGTATAATAGTAAACTTGCAAAAACCATTGTTAGTTACCTGCTAACATTTCTTGACGTTCATTGATTGTTAAGATATTACATTAATAATTTGTAATGGGACGAGTTGACGAATGAAAAAAAAAAAATTACAATTTTCTTCACTAATTCCTAAAGGCCATATATGTGTCGGGACGAGATGAAAATGAGCTATACATATTTTCATTTTAATTATATATACGTTTTAATGTTGTTGCATGGTTTTCACCGGAAAACGTAAAAAAAATACAATGTACATATTTCTATGAATTTATTTTAAGGAATGGAAACAAATTTCATAATTTCCTAAATAAACAATCGTACATGCGTTCTTAAAAAAATACTAATATTTTATTTGTTACAGCAAAACGTCTTTGAAATTTACGAGCTGGATTACAACTGCAGCTATCTAGTAGATGTGAACGAGGCTGGTAATTCCAAGACGCTCGACTCTGAACTTATATTTACTGTTCCTGGCTGTGATTATTTTAAACGGAAAGTTAATGTTACTGCAATAACTTGTGACACCTGATCATATGGTTCAGGAATTATAAAATATCAAAAGTACCAACTGAACAAGAAGTATTTATGTCATCATTTTTACAAAATGATTATTATGTTTTGTCACTGACCTACAATGTAATCAATGAAGGCAAAGCATCGATCAATAATAAACAGTAAATAACACATAAGATATTATTATAAAATAGTTGCAACAGTGTACTTAAGCTGCACAAATCGTTACCAGTTTAATAATTTACGTTTTCAGTAAACAGAGAACAATTATATAGCTTCTGTATATGAGCTCAAGTTACGTAATGGCTTATTTGCGATATAAAATATAAAAAGTATTCAGAATATTCCTAATAAATTTATGTTTTAGGGCAGATTCATTTAGATTTGTAAATTATTTATTTTATAAAAACTTATTTGTAATAAAATCTTAGCTATTATTACGAAAGTTTTATTTCAATCCAAATATTTTTTCAACTAGAACGAAACATTATTGTCAGTGTTAATTTCTTTAGAACAACAAATTTATTTAGAACAAGAATGTACAAATTTCAGTCCCTTGTTTTAAGTAGTTAGGATATAAGTTTTATTAAATAATTTAAATCCCAATCAATATAATAATAACTCACTCCGGGAGACCGGGTTCAAACCCCTAGCGCGCACC
>DWTQ01000078.1:0-10900 GCA_018244875.1 Ardaris sela periphema | reverse complement strand
CACGATACGGGTCATGAATATGCAATGCTTCACCGTTATGAAACATGTACATTGGGAACAACACACGGGCAAATGAACCTGAGCCTTGAACTATGATATTTATTTATCATAGAAAATGTATTAACATTTCTTTTACGTTTCGTACGTATGTACGATCCGTGAGTTGCCAACTAACTCTAAATGTTATTTTCAAATAATATATTATTTTATCAAACAAAATAGCGCTCGTCACGTTTAAAATTACTATAATAAATATGGATTTAGGAGAAGTATGACGAGCAATATTACCTACAACTTGATAAAAATCATACGAGCTTTGATAACGCCACATGTGAAACAGGGCCTTAGTGCATTGCGTTTATTTATTGCGTTGCGCTAACAGTTAGGTCGCCGCAGGTAAACCTATATTATACTTAATAGACAAAGTGCGCTCTATCGATTGTCCTCCCGTGTGGGCATACTAAATACTCTACTTTCTGGTATCTATTTTAACTATCTATTTAAGAAATATTTTTTTTTGCACGTGTTTTCGTTGCAAGTAATGAACTTGCACAATTGGATATTAATATAATCCTAAGAGCAAACACTCTTAGTAATGTTTGTAATGTAAAAAGAATAAAAGGGTTGTGTTTTTAAAATGTTAGTGTCATTCCGAGGCGCGATTGTCGAAACGACAATTATTATTTATAGAATTATAGTAGTCCACATTCCTATGAAATCAGTGTAAAGTTCAATATGTTAGTATAATTAAAATTAAACATTTTGTCTCTTTTACAATTTACGTATTTCCACTCTCTCATAACTAAGTAGGTTGAAATAACTTTTGAGCGAAGTGCGATTGGGAAGTGAGATTGCATTTCTGAGCAGCGTGCAATATATACCTATATGTAGAACATGTTATCCATAGATGCAACAACTGTCCTAGTTCATGCAGTTTTCATTAGAGAGACATGCTCTTCTACACTGAAATAAACGTAGATACAGTATTTGTCGGGGCCTCATTGCGTCTAATTTTGCGAAGAGCGCGAAAAACTTTATAAATAGACATTAACAAGAGATGCTACTCTGTCCACTTTTGTGACCTGTTCATTCTGCAAATCAATGCCGTGTTACCACAAAGTAGTAGAATATGTTGCCTTAAGTATGATAGCACGGAGCGTGTGCTTTACACCGGCCATGCTCGTCCACACTCAGGTTGAGGAGACGCTCATGTAAACAAGGAGATGTATGATTTTCGGATAGGGTAAACAAAACTCAATCCAATATAATCCCTTGAACACACATATTCATATTTATTTTGTTTATTTTACATTAATTAAAAGGGTATTAACCAACAAATTAAAGAAAGGCTGTTCATTACATGTAGGTATAGGTACTTCCCGCTCGCAGAACCTCAGACATTCTGAGAATATTCTTTTCTAATCATCTGCAAACAAGTCTCGCTAAGAGTTGACACCCAGGAAAGTTACCTACATATGTGTAGATCGTACTATGGAGCCAATATTTAACAAAGCGTTACAGTTTCAGGATATCACGTTCACCAATATTTAGCGTAGGTACTGGAATTCTGGAAGTTGATTACGAGCCACATACTTTTTCTGAATTCGATAAAGATGGCATCCAATAGGCTCTATTTCACACTGAGCCAACAACTTAAGATTTACAAAGCATAAATTAAGCATTAAATTGTGTAGTGCTTAATCTTATGGGTGGAGGATCAAATTATTAGCTACGTCGCATGGAAGTTTACGTCCGACCATGGAATAGGTGAGCCAATTACCATACCCCGGGCACAAATAAAAACTCCCAGCCCCTATCAAAAATTTTAACTAGAAAATTCTAAGTTAGCATAATCCAAAAGTATCCGGCCCGGAATTTTAACCCAGGACCTCTTGATCGGCAGTCGGGTTTGTAACCACTTGACCGACGAGGCAGTCAATAATCGATATTGCAATTACCCTGGTTAAAATACTAGATTAGCTCTGACGTGAAACGTGAAAAGTGTCTAAGGAGAAAATATGTTTTCGTTTTGCTCTTCACGGTATGTATTTATATCAGCCCAGGCGCAAAGATCGAATTGTTGCGCTTTTAATGAGACCGGCCGTTTAGTTTTATGTACGTGAAAAGTTCTAGAAAAGAAGTAATCATTTTACTGTATGTATGTTTTATAGTACCGGGTATTAAAATGGAACAAAAAGTCACGATTGACTACAATTTTTTCGCGTTACACTTGGTAGCATTGTTTTCACAGTGATGTTTTTTTTTTCTTGTATGCATTGTTCCAGTAATTACGTAGGTAATGCTATGTTGACAGTCAAATGAATCAGTTACATAAGACAAGAAACAAACTTTGAAAAAAGAACGAATTGGTGCCATATGTTAAAACATGTTAATCCGAAAACAGCACTTTTTTGTGATTACAAGCCCTTTGAATGGCAGTATTTCGGCTACCTACTATTATTAAAGTCGAAACTGCAGCCTACCATTCCAGGGATCGGGAACGCAAATCTTGACATACACCATTTTACAGAATTATCTGTGTTTTAGGTATAAGATGAAACAGCCGATAGTTTCTGTGGACATTCAATTTGGTATCGACAATTGAACACCTAAGAATGACCGATGAATTACCGATTGTTGATAACAAATAAGGGCTGAAATTCCAGGTTTATAATTCAGTTAACTACGTAAAAAGATCTCTTCACACTGAGATTATTCAGATCGTCGGTCTGAAGTACATACGCCTTCGACACATGCAAATAAGCGATTTTGAATATTCTGGTACGTAAAACAATATGTCAGTCAAGGCAGTGATGTCAAAGCAATTATGGAACAGATAATTGTATACCACGTAATCAATATTAATACACATACATAAATACATTTAACAGTTCATATACACATTATACACGTTAGATTAAGAAAATGACGTTAAATATTCTCCGCATTTAACATCTTTTTATACATACATATAATAAAAATGTTACCGAGTCATATTTGGTGCTTCTTTCTGAAATTTTATTTTAACAGTCATTATCTGTACTAATAGCAAAAATAGAAGACTTTTTCATGTGACAGATTCATCAACACCGAGACACAACTACCGAGGACAGAACAACGAAATATAGATAGTACATTCCTTATATATAGAAAACAGTACGGAAGGAAAACCATCTAAGGGTATTAAATAAGGGTCATAATTTGTATGAGATGGACGGAAAACATAATTTTATGACTTGAAATTTTATACTTGCATCCTTTAATAAAAATAAAGAAGCACGTGCATTAATATTTATACAAGTTAATCACCCTGGATGTACAATAAGGGTAGAAACTTTGTACTGTGATAAAAAAAAATGTTTATAGATTCAAATCTTATTCTAAGATTTACATTAAAACGAATTAAGGTAGTACAATTGTGTTTTATGCTTATATAGCCTAGTTAAAAAGCCTCAATTTCTTTTAATACTTTATTTCTTTTAATGACTAATTTACCTACACGACTGCATAAACACATTGTCTACGGCGAAGCGAAGCGAGGACCGTTATTCAGTGTCAAATAAATCACTCAAAAACCGCCGATTAAAATAATACCTGTAATTATGTTCACATAAACTGTAATATTTCTGATAAACATAACATAATAAATATGTGAAATCAATTATAAAATGTATTGGGGTGCATCCTCAACTGACAACACATTCGCATTGAGAAATATTGTCACATGTTCAGCCCCCAGATGTGACAGTCGCACAAAGGATTCTCTCTCTATTATACTTAATTAAATTCACTCAATAACCTGGCCATATTTTGCTAAGTAGGCCTTTCATTTCCCCATAATAACTCTTCTCTCATGCATGGCTCCTTCGGTGCGCATGAGCAGGACAAGGATGCGAGATAGTTATTTGTTAAATATTCGAGGTAACTCTCATCGGGTTCCAACCAATAAAGCCGTAGGGATGGCATCGCTATTATGTCAAAAATGACAATACACAAATTGACGTGACCGAAAGACTATAAACTCTAGAAGTTAATACGGGCATCTCCTATTACTTTGATTTTAATAGGAAGTCAATCTTATTTTCATGGAGATAAAGTAAAAACTCGTGAGGCGTATGACAACACTATGGGACAGTTAAAATGGATTTGTGCGACTTTGACTTATGGTTGTTTTTCGTATGAAAGTTTTAGTGGCATTGTTATAATAAATCAGGTCGGTGCAAAAAATATTTGAAAGGGACTGAACAAAAGCTCATAAAAGTTGGAGATTAATCGGGGATTTAGACACAATATAGGCGAAGGGCACACATGTCACGGGAGACGAGCCGTTGTATTTTGGATTTGTTTGTCAGTGACATCAGAATAGGGGAGCGCAGGCGCATCATCATCATTTTATTATAGAGTGGATATATTAGTCAAAAGTGATCCACATTTTCTGTCTCCTGTTGAAATTAGTCAAATACTACATTTGCTAGATAACCGTCGTCAGAACGCTTTTGTAATCACTGATTTTATCGTTGAAATAGAATTTGTTACAAGAAAATACCTACTTGTACATTCAGGGGACCCCGATCTGGAACATAGTTCCTTATGCGTTATCTCCGAATTTGAATGTAATTCAATATGGAGGCTTAGATTGTTCATATCTACGAGTATATAATATTGTCACATTATTTACGTAATTGTCACGTTTATTTGTGTTTCGGGCAGCCAGCTCATTACAATATTTTTTCTAACATTGTATGACGTCTGAAACTAATGAATAGTTATTAATAATATAGGTTATCTTAATAGTCGTAGTTAAAAAAATCCGCAATATTTGGAAATAAAATCTTTGGTTAGAAAGTTTAGACGGTAGCAAAAATATACGAAGCGAAATATATGAAGAAATAGAATATTGTTCATTGATTTACATAATTCAAATGTATTATATATATTACAATTAACATAACTCGGAGAAGTAACTTTCCATAATACCCTGTAGGGTGTACAAGTGTACTTGTTTAGGGGGAGTTTTCTTATTAATTTGAAATCAGAGCTACAAGATATCTTGAATTGATAAAGAACAGAGGGTTGACAAAATGCAACATGTGAGCAAAAAGAATGGCGCATACTATTTAATGTATTTGTAATTTCCAAAAAGCGACTGCTCTCATATGGAAGTTGTAAGTATTATTGTACCATGGAATTATTGTTTTTTTATTATTTTGAACATAAATAGATGGTTATTTTTTTATTTTGTTATAACAATATTGGACACAAGATATTTATTGTAAACCGGACATAAAATTTACTTATGAATATGTTCTGTCTGAAGGATAGAGAGATATTTGGCTGCCATTAGACTCTCTCTACCCTTGAGGCACCTTGAATGACGATAAATATCAAAACAATAAATAAGTAATAAGGGACCATGATGAAATGAAAAAAGTAATATTTGTAATCATTTATTTGTTTGTTTATACTCGCATAGGTGATAATTTCTTTTTTATAACAGTTAGATATGTATATTGAAATAAGTACAAATTAAGTTGAGCAATAATTATAACTAATTAGTTATTTTGAGTCGATAGATAAAACTCTCCTACAATACATTCTATTTGTTACCACGGAATGCATGACAATTTATACTGTTTATAATTCTATTCGCCAAGGCGTTAACAATTACCGAGAGAGACACTTAAATGTATAATAAATAGAAAAATATTTGTGGCATTTTTATGAGAGACTTTTTGTAACACAGTTATTATATAAACAGATATCTATTCCATTGACTGATATCTACCATCCAAAAGCTCTCAAACCTAACTTAATCAAGAGAAATTCTTAAAAATAACAAAGGCACTAGTCATAACTAAAATGGTATTTTTTGCGTATTTCCCAATTACTTTTTTTCCCTATTAAAATAAAACTTGCTTATACATATACATACATAATTTCAATATATTATCTTTTGACTAGACAACAAAAGAATTACAATTAGATAATGACCGTTTATCAGAGGTAATTCAAAAATTTTAACATCATTAATTATAACATTCAATATCGAACTGCTAACGGAGTTACGGCCGCATTATTACCCAAGACTATATATTTTTTCTTAATTTATAAAGCATACGAACGGAAATTAATAACTTAAAACGTCAAATGAAAATGAGTAGAAGTAGGAAGTTGATAATTTTACTATCCATACTAATAATATTATTTATTATCATATACACATGTCGTAAATATGTACATACGTTAAGACTGGGCGCTACTTACACGTTGTCCTTTTCAGTTTTGTACATATCACTGATAATTCTTTCTATAGGTATATCCCCAATCGTTGCGCGGAAGAACAATTCAACGATCGTATCACTAGGAACTTTTCTTATGATGTTCAAGACTTGGAGAAGTTGACTCGATCTAGACAAATTGAGCGGATACATCCGGGCGGTGTACTGAAACAAAAAAATATCTTAGTCATGGAATTCATATTTAAATAAACTAATGCGTCAATCTGTTACATGTCATATTTACCTCATTTAGCACTACTTGCGAGTGGTTCTGCAGCGCAGCAACAGCTGGAAGATCTTGCAGTCGTCTCATTTCCACATTTGCCGACAATAAGTCACTTCCGTTATTTTTGTCTCCGATAGAGGTTCTAAACAGGACTAGCGCCCTCAAGCACGCATATTCGTTGTTATCTGGTCGAATTTTAGATATCTCCATAAGGGCCATTTCGAACTGTTCTACGTCTTTCATATGTACCCGAGGGTTGTTTTTGTCATATAGTATTTTTATATCCAACGGATAGAGGAATTGCGAAGATCCGATGATGAATAGATCTCGCCAAGATTCCTCCAGAAGAAGAAGCCTGTCAGACAATGATAAGGAAGTAAAAGCGGGAACATTTTTTGCCCATTTAACATTCATGAACAGTAGCCGTGCTGCAGCTTCGCACATCGTTTCTGGATCGGTTGGTCTAAGAAGAGATGATGTAATCACCGAAGGAGACGGTGGCCTCAGAGGATTTTGTATAAGCGGGGATGAAAGAATATTCATTCTACTGTAAGCATGATACGGACTATGAAACGCTGTTATTGGCGGAGGCCCAGGGATCAAACTATGCTTCGGTAGAGCTAAGTCCAAGACAGGTGGAACAGTAAGGCCGATGTTGTCAGTGTGGGGCATAACTGGATCTTTTAGGAATAGTGCCATTTGCCGACGAATGGTAGAATTTCTCGGACCTCTCTCGTGCTGGACGGCTGGAAGAAACAAATTAAATTAGATCTCACTATTTACCACCCTCCGTCTACCATCATATTCAGTAAGCAATATTTACCATCTTTGTTCATGCCCGCGTCTAAGCATTTGGCCAAGCGGCAGGCACGGCACTGGTTGCGGTGCGCCTTATCCACGACACACGACCCTTGGTTCCTGGCTTTGCATGCGTATCTCCGATCCCTCCTCACGGATCGCTTGAAGAAACCCGCGCAGCCGTCGCACGCGAACACTCCGTAATGCTTCCCCGACGAGTGGTCACGACACACCGCGCACGGCACGTCGTACAGGATGCGACCTAGTGGAGAAAGTTGGCTTATAATAAATACAAACACACTTACTGGCGATAAC
This sequence comes from Ardaris sela periphema, assembly GCA_018244875.1. Lineage (NCBI taxonomy): Eukaryota > Metazoa > Arthropoda > Insecta > Lepidoptera > Hesperiidae > Ardaris > Ardaris sela. Next base: position 3,283 of record DWTQ01000078.1, on the reverse strand, counting down.
CGCGTCACTATTTATTCAATTGATTTAATACGTTTTATTTCCAATTTTGTTACTGCAATATCATAACGCAATACCAATATTTATTGCAATTAGGTTCAGTGAACAGCGACCCAACTGCTGAGTGAGGGTGCGGATTCGATACCCAACCAAAAAATATTTGTGTCTACGCACACGTACCTACTCGTCATGTTTAGGGGTAAAAATATCTATATCCATAATAAGAATCTGTTTTGAGAAAATATGTCCAAACACGACTCCACAGAATATACTCTGCTTAATCTGCGGTCTGATAGTAACGTGTGAGTTGTCCCAAGTCATTATTATTGTTACTTAAACACATAGTGAGTACAACAACCAGCATAACTGCGGTAAATATGCTTCTCTATTTGAATAATACTCAATCGTAAATCATTACAGCCTGCAGTTTTATAGTGGGGAATGACAATTATCTATCTAAGAGAGCGAAAGATCTGTGAAGAGCCATGAAGGGCGCTGTAGGCCCCGCCCTTAACTGACATGACTCCACCCGTAAATTAATAGTTTATTCCGTTCCCATCACGATGACGTCATGTTTATTTTGCATGACATGTTAATTGTTTTTCTATAATGATGTTTAAAATATTATGTGACACGCTTGGCATATTAGATTGTATAAAAACAATAATAATTAATATAAAGCATAATAGTCGATAAGATAAAAATCATGATTTATAATATGAGTCATATTATAATTAGACCATGATTTATAATAAGACTGATTTCAATAAACTGACCACGGCTCGCAGTAAAACGTCATAATATGATCGCATAAAGGATAATCTACTACAGTGCAGTCAATAGCAAAAATGATCCCACGGCACAACAACGTTTAGCAACAGCAGATGAGAAGATAATGCTCCTTTATTAACGCACCTCCGAACTCGACCGTAGTCAAAAACGTACAAAGGCACTCCCGTTCAATAAAACATTACGAATAAAACGGCGCACGTGAATACGTACACTTGCGGGGCAGGAAACGCGGTGTCGAATAAAAGATGATAAAAAAAAAGATTCACAAAACTGCCAACGATAGACAATGGGACGCATAAAGCCAAGAAGTGGGGCTTGGGAACAATCTAGATCGTCTTAATAAAACGGCCATTGACGGCAGATAATGACATGTTTCGTACATACATACGTCCGCGTAAATACGATGGAAAAAGGTTCAGCCACTTGTAGTGCCAGTTGTCCGTTGTGGTACCTCTATGGGTGCTTTATTATTGAAAGCGAAGCGCGGGAATAATCTCCAGGTGCCGTGTAATTACGTCATTGCACCCGTGTCGAAATGACGCGTTATGTAACATTGCGCCAGATCTTCTACAGAAGTGGCAGAGAACACTGATTGCAAATATTTCTACCCTTACCGACGGGTCATACTTCTACAGTCAGTCTTGAGGTTTTTATGAGGTATGAGGTAGACCATTAATGTCTAGTAGGGATCGAAATTGAATCGTAATTCATTTAATTTTTGCAGTTTGAAAATTATTGAGTTTCTTATCTCAAAGAGTACACCTCTATAAATCTTTTCTATGTGTTACTAAATGACAAAGGACTATTATATACCCAACATTGACGGTATGAACGTAAACACTCGATGTTTTATTTCATTGTATTTAAGCTTCATTTGTAACAAGTATTAGGTATGTACAAATTTTACCTTTCTGTCCTCGTTCTCTACGTAAACTTTAACTATACCAAGTCTTACACACCTCCGCAATATCTTATAAAGGGGTACAAAGATTTCTCTACATGAATATATAGATAGTAATAATTAACATTTAAAATTTACTAACATATATTATAGTGCTATTGAATGTTCATATTAAGGCGCTACTAATGCAAATTTTACTTTCATACAAATGTACATTAGCGTAGACGAGTTACCGTTACTACTCATTAATTTTAAAGTATCTTTCAAATTTCGTCCCATAGTTACTAACTACCCTGACGATACGCGATCGTGCGAACGGTCACCTGCGGGGCACAGGCCTCGCGTGACGCATTGCGGGGCTAAATCGAAAACGAGCATCTATTAATTGCTACTGATAGGGAACATAAAATGGCTTTTGATGTGAAATATCTTTGTTTGTTTTAACATTAACCGTAGTCAGCGCTTCCACGTCCCGCCCCGACGTCGGAGACTAATTAGCTTTGGTTGTTCACGTATGCGTTTAGCCAATATTATATCGGTTGTGTGTTCAAAATTTACAAATTCGCATTGAACTGACACGGTTTATAACGATGAGAACGTTATGATCTCGTTACAACAACATTGTCAATATTACTTTGTACTTATGTAGAAAATAAACATTTCCGTCAACAAGTCATTGTGAAACACAATTTTTGTTCAGCACAGCAGTTCTATAGCTTGTATCAAATATTAGGAATATACAATGCAATGTGCTACTGACCATGAGCTCCTGGTTTCAGTCCTAGATCCGGTACTAAAGGATATTTTCAACTTCGTTATTCTAGTACAAATTTTTAGTAGCGGTTAGAAGTTTCGATTTGTGTCTTTTTTGTCTACCTCATCGGGGATTACAGGCGTGACTTAGTAATGTCCTTAGCTGCGTATATAATGAATATTGTAATCTATGTAGTGTGTGATCTATTGTTATAAACGGAGAGCCGTAAACAAGTGGATGGTATCGTTATCGGCAATTCGTGTCCCGAGCCGTGCAGGGGTGAGAGCGGACAGATGCGCCGTACGTGGGAATACGCCGTCAACAAATTAGCCGTAACACGTCATCTCGTTTGTTTCGACATTGGTGTGATGAATTTGAATATACCCGTAACTAACTAGCTGTTAATGTATCAACACAATGGGAATACTTTCAAATGTTCATAACGGACAACATGTTATGTAACCTCAAATTAAGATGACATTTGAATGTTTTTTTTTTTATTTCCGCGCATCAAATTATATGTAGAGAATGGAAATTTTTAATTATATATTAACTCGAGTAATTCCTCACTCTGTATTATTTATATAAAGTAGTGATTCTTGTGTTTATGTTGGAACTGGGTGTGTAAGAGCGTATGTTTTATAGAATGTTTGTCTCAACCCATGATGATAAAGAAATCTTGAGGTAGTTGCGTACTTTAAAATCGGCATTTGTTTAATAGTTAGTGTTTTGTTTTCAACGCATTCTAACGTTTTTCTTCATCATGGATACGTTAAAAATTCGAGTAATTATGGAGTATGAGTACCGTCGTGGCAACAAAGCGGCACGAGCGGCACGCA
>DWTQ01000077.1:0-10907 GCA_018244875.1 Ardaris sela periphema | reverse complement strand
CCCGCTGAGTTTCTTGTTAGTTCTTCTCAGTTGTGGGCGCGGTACGAACTAACGTAAACTTAAATATAATGACGTTTGTAAGTGATTGTAAATACTATATAAATAAATGATTTTGACTTTGACTTTAATGTTTACAACATCGAAAATGTTAATATTTACGAGTATGTATTAGAATAAAAAAATCTAAAAGGTGACAATGTGCTAAATAATAAACATATTTGCATACATAATCTTTTATATAAGCCATACATTTTAAGAACGGCAACTGCGTATTAAGTGGCGTTTTTAAATTTGCACTTTATTGACTTAAACGATATGTCATTTACAAATCAACAAATTTTAATACGACCCGGTACTAATTTTTGGACATTTTAAAAACGTGAATAGAAATGACATATCGACTCTCCCGGAGCTACGCGGGTGGCGTGTGACCGAAATTACAATTAGGTAGCGGCGCCGTACGAAAAGGTCGCTTAGTTCCGTCACGGAGTTTTGTATGTATGAAGCATGTAGCCACAAGATAATGATTTTTGATATTAACAATGCGATCCATACAAATTGTTGGCGCTATTCGAATCATTCGGTATACATTAAAAATGGCAAGGAATGAAACTCAGACAAACAATCCGTTAAACATATGCCACATTTACAAAAAACATAACGTAACGTCACGCCTGCAATCCCCGAAGAGGAAGGCAGAGGAGTGAACCGTTGAAGGTATTCCTCGAACAATACCTTCAACGAATTGTATGATCACTTTAAGCCCTTGTTTCTAACACAACATAATTTCAGTTAACCAGACAACTACTATCGGAAAGTCTTGACTAGCATAATATTAATATTATTATAGTATTTCTTATAGTACAACTTATTGATGTGACCGTCCACCTGTGTATCGTGGAAATGAAATTAAATAACAATTTTTGCATTTGGTCCTAATGAATTAATGAAAGAATTATGCACTGTTACACTGTATTAATAATTATAAATATATTTACCTCTGTATATATTGATATGGCTAATTATATTTGATACTATAAATGACACTCAAGAAAATTCGTTATTTATTGTAATTATAAAACCATCGTTTGGTATTTATGAAAACAGTCACGTTATGAAATGAAAATGACGAAAATCTGTCGTAATTTAGACAGAGTGAATAACTGACGGCTGAGTGGGATAGTTAAGTGCTTCTGCCAAAACAACGAAGAAAAGTACCAGGTAGTGATTGAGGATCCCGGCCTAGAACGAGAGGCCGCATGATTTGATATATATTAATCAAAATGTATAGTGTCCTGTAGAGATAGTTATATATTCGTTTTCAGGCTGCCTAGCACAAGGTTTAAAATTTTGTATTCCTAGTGCAAGGTAGTAGTATGCCAAGTATAAAGTTATATTTCTAGTATAAGGTTGTATGACTAGTAAACGGTTTAAAATATTTTAATTAACCATATTTTTAAACACATTTAAGATATTCTATATTGTCTACAATATCCAAAGTATTCGTTATCGAAATATGTATTGGCGAAGTTTTAGTTTTTTTCAAATATTTGATCGTATTAACATATCTCTGGCGTGACCTCGCTGTGAAAGGCGGTAGCTTATGAAGAAGGACCTCGGATAGATTGGAAACTAGTAGGAATATTCTGAAAAAACTTTCGTGACCCGGTACGTTATTTAAACAATGATTAATAAAATACAATCAAATTCATCAAGTCAATGAATTTCAAATAATGGAAATCTATGGAATTGAACAGGGCTGCATCGGAAATAATATTGTCTCAGATCTCCGACCCGCATGGACCCAATAATTATCAACGTAATCCCAACTTACGAACATTATCAATCTATTATTAGATACATATCACTATTATTAAACATATTAGATACATATCACTATTATTATACATATTAAAAATTGAAATCCAAAAAAATCACAAATTGCTCTAACGCCTAGTAGAGCAAGAGATGTCAGATGAATTAATTAGTAATCGAACGAAATCGTTACTATGAAGACAATATAGGAGGAGAAACGTATTCATTATATCGAAGAGGTACTTCACATGGGAGTAGAACATATATAATTGAATATCTAAACATTTATTTTGAAGAACATTTATATTCTGTCAATTGAATCACAAACTCAGTACCCACTCTATAAATAATAGATCAATACACAGAGGAAGGCTATCATCGCTGCGCCGTCGGAAGGGGGGATAGCGGTAGGAGGTGGGGGAGACGGGGTGGCTGTGGGTCAGACGGGAGGTGGAAGCGGCCCCGCACTAAAGTAGTCGAGATGCACACCGATCGATGCAGCTGCTGTACCCGGGAGAGATCCGACAAATTTCAATATAAAACATTTGAAGTCGTAGTTAAAAATTATACAAGCGATGCTTTATACATATGTCTGGTCAGGATTTAAATATTTATGGCGCAAATATCATGGAATGTTAATTTATAACTGCACAAAAACATATAGTGATTTTTAAAAAATCTGCAACTCAGAGAACAAAATAGCGGAACACAAAGCCAATGTGATTGGTTGAAGTTGTAGTTAGAAAGAATTTGATTGAAACAAAAAAATATACATACTCACCTATTGTTTCCGGTCGAGAAATTTTAAGAGTTACACTGAATTTAAATTTTGTATGGACAACATTGTTATGTTCTAAATACTGTAATAATTCGAAAACTAAAAATAGTATGAAATAGTCTGAGTTGTAGATGTTACATAATAGACAAGTGCACTGGATGACGACTGAGGAGGAAGTAACGCCCTTGTATTCCGCAGAGGGGTGGTGTCTGGGATGCAACTCAATGCGCATGCCCGTATGCATGCGCAATCCACGACAACGCCCAGGTCTGGACGTTTCTAGAATGTCATGGAAATATGGCAGCTAAAGAGAATTTTAAATGTGATTCACAGTTAAATTATTGCGTCATAAATATTGCGTCATATATGTTCATTTTTGAGAATGGATTGGACAGAAGTATTTCCTGAATATACTCACCAATATCCTTGTCTCCCTATTAGATAATTTAATAACATAAACGTGTCTATGGGTTCATAAGTAAGAATAAATAATAGGAAATGATTTCTACTCTTAAATTAAAGCTACACATTTCAATTTAATGATGAATTGAAAAAACAGTTTTAATTTAATTTACAGGCTTCCTATGATGAAAATGTCTTAAAACTAGTTGTTATGACACAAAAGAGATATTTTCAAAATATTGTAACTCGAATGTTATTTTAAACAATATGATAATTTTTATCATTTGATCTGAACCTAATTATAATGATTAAATTTGCTCTCAACACAGAACAAAGGAACCATTCATTTGACCTCCCTACCTCCCTTAGCCATTTATATAACGGCTGCTCCCGGCCGGTGGGTCAGACGGGAGACTCCCAGCAACACCCGCCCGCACCCCCGCCATACCTGTCCGTTAGCGACCTGAATTACATAGCCGGGGCCTATGGTACCTGTATTTAATATACCTTTATATCCATTTATTTGAAAATATAAAGTTTCTATCGTAGTTTGAAGCGATTCTAGAAAGCATTTAATTTTACGCATTGACATCGAACCTAATAATTTTTTTCGGACATTTAAGTCTGATATCAGTGTGTACTCTCAAATTTTAGATATTGCTGAATAAAAATAAACCGAATCAAAGTGCCGCCCTCAATTTTCTTGATTTGTACAACTTGGAACTATTCAAGACAAGAGTGAATAGGTATGTTCTAGGCAAGCGTGTTGCATCCTAGGCTGTATTTCGCTTTACACAGGCGGGGTAGCAGTTAAACGCGAACATATTGCTAAAAAATAAATATGTTCTTATAAAAATAATGAGCGTTAGAAATATACTTTATCCGCTCAAAAGCTTTACGCAGATTCTGATGCAAATTAACCAGTTCAGCAAACGCACTCGGTAGGAATAAAGATTACAACGAAAATTATAAGAAAATTGATATTCTTTTCACAAAAGACTAACACAGTGTGTTTTAAAGACCATTTTAACTATTTCGAAAAATGGAACTCACTATGACATTTTTATTTTTGTTTTGACGATATACATTAACAGAACATTGATTTAGTGATTGTATAATGTAAACTTAAAAAATATAGTGACATCTATACGACGCGCGAGGTACGATAATTTTATTACTAGTCACATTTTTTATTTCAAATTCATATACCTATAAGAAGGTTATGAATTACAATTAAATTAATTTCCATAAAAAACTGTTTGTTTTATTATCTCGCTTTTAATTTAGAATTTAAAATTATATATTTACAGTGGAAACAAACACAATAAGCCACATAAAGAATCACCAGTAACTCCAAAAACGTTTTATTTTACCACGCCAATTTTGCGAGCCTCCCTGCTACACTCCTTCCGGAGCGGTGGGCCAGACGGGATTTTCTCCTAGCAACAGCCCACCCTACCCCCTGCCTCTTTGTTACAGAAATCAATATCATGTCTGATTCTGTCACGTCTATTGAAACATTATGAGCTCAATATTTTCCCCTAACGATGTTCGATTTTATATATTGAAATAAAACTTATATTTCAGACTTTGATGATTTATGTGCTGTACGTTTGATGTATTTTTATGTTTGTAAATATTGTTTGTTTCCCAAAAATTAATAAATTAAAATAAAAAAATATATTTTAGAATAGCGTTTAGAAAGTACGAAACTTGTCGTGCAACTTGGGTTGCGTTTATTGCCTTGGATAGGTCAGCGTAAGTCGCTTGCAAACTGGGGAAGAAACAAGAAATACCAAGGTCGAAGTCGCAAGCCCGTGTATAATACAGTCAACAGTTCTAACCTAACGTAAAATAGAAAAAAACGTAAAATAATATTGTGAACATCGAAAGTTTTACTTTGACGACAATGTTGAGAACATTAATTTTTGCTGTGATCTTAAAGATTATTTTTAATTATAGAAATCATATTGATTCGAGATTGATTTTGATTACAGAGATCATATAGATTCGAGATTGATTTTGGTCATAGAGATCACAGTAAAATGTTAATATAAGAAAACTCAGAATATTTATATTAGAGTAATTCTGAAAGAGACAAAACGAGCTGCATAATGTTTAATTCCGCTACTTGTGTTAGTGAGTACATCAACATTCTATCCGATGTATTGCGCGTGTCAGCGTCACAATTAATCAATACAGCCGCTGGTCTGCGAGAGGCGGAGGTAATCATAGGTGTTCGGTTAGAAATAAAAAGATACAGGGAGTTAATAGTAGTAAAGTAAAGTCTTCTCAATAAAAATTTGTTTATAATATTCCGTTTCAAAAGATACATGAATGATTCAGATTCATGGCGTTTACTTTTTTTTTTTTTTTTTTTAAATTCCGGTAGTACAATACCGGTTAAAAGTGAGGACATTTGATACTAATTTTATTATATATAACGTAATAATAACGTATTGTTACAGTTAAATCTTCGGATTATTAATAACGTAAGAAAAGAAAGGTCTCGCTTTTGAGCATAAACAAAAATGGGGTGCGCCATTTGGAGACGATTGGAGAAGTTACAGATGCTCAAGGTCAATGGGGTGTCCTTCATTACTGAATCAAGTCGCTGTGTGTGTTGTTGTGTACTTAGCAAATATGAACAGTGATTTAACAAATAAAATATACAAAATATTCAGGGCAAATATCTCAAAATATTGAATTAAAGAAATTCTTATAGTCGTTATTACTCCTCGATTTGGAAATTATGATGATTTCAGATCTTCCAAGCGATAAATTTCGGTTTGCTTTGGCTAGACTTCGGTCCTTAAATAAAAAATATTAGAAATATATTCCTATAAAAATATACTTAAAAAAACACAGAACAATTTTAATTTTTATATTGAATTGTTGAAATTCATTACAAGTTTACTTCTGAAGTGTTTTTAAATTCAGCCAAAATGCAGCCAGGCGTGATCAATTTGCAATGAGCCCGGGTGGTGGGTGGAAGTTCTGATGGGGGAGATGGGGATAGCCAGTGGGGATGCAATGCGCATGTCTCGGTGCAAATTAATCAATACAGATGCTGTAACCAGGACACAAAGTAATGTCAGTCGAGAGAATTAAATAGCAATTGGAAAATCATTGCTTAATAAATAAATGTCTTCTAGAATATCCAATTCGTAATAGCAGTATTCGTACATTACTACAAATAATATTTTTTTTCAACGGAAGGCTTTCAAACTTTAATTTAAAATACACTCAGAACCAAAACAAAGAAGATTTTTAAAATTAATATTTCATACATCTTAGATGTAAATATGTACAATACGACATAGTATTGGAAGTAATTTACGTAAACCATTTTTTAAATTATGTTATTGCAATCTAAGCCGATTTAATAAAGCAATTAATTATCCCATCTCAAATAAAAGATAATTAAAAGTATACAAATACATAAAGCTGATGCGTTGAAAGAAGATCGTAAAGGAAATGACGCACTTTCAAGCAGAGCTCCCACGTTCGGGTCGCACCATACTGCGCATTTTCCCAAGGGATCAATAAATCTCAATGTAACATGGACCTCTGACCGTTTCCAGGCTGCTGCAATTTTGTGGATATTATACAGAACAACAATTATTTGTTGACGTGGAATATTGATAATAAGACCTGATTTTCAATATGCCCGTACTTAGCCAGCGCAGCAGACTATGACCTTAACGATTTCCATTCTGAGAGGAGACCCGTGAACAACGGTGGTTAAAATAAAAGTTTGTAGATGATGATAATGTTAAAGTTAATAAGTCAAACAAAATTGTGAAAAATTTGCACCATGATGATAACAACGATCTAAATAATACGGCGACAAAAAAACGTTAAAATTATCTAGTAAAGTCGTTAATATGATGAGTACGCGCATAAAGAAAATGTTAAGTTTTTAGAGATAAATTCCTATTTTCACATTCCTCATAACAAACGAGAAGTACTGGCAAAAACAACTTCGTTACTTTTGCATTTGTGGTTTATGTTTATTTAAGTAATGTAATTGCTTGCACGATTATCTAGGAGGATTAAGACGGACAGTTACAAACAGTCATTGTTTGTATGTAATAATGAACGCATTAACTAATTATATTTAACGTATTTCTTTCTCAATTAATTATTGACTGCAATGAGGTGAAAATAAATGTTCATGCTGATTTAAAATCGTAATATATTAGACAGTAATAGAATAAATTGTTTTGTTACTTTTTTGTTCTTAATGAACGGCTGTTAGAAGGGTATATATATTCCGATTTGATACTTCAAGATCAACTCTAAGGAGTTTGATTAAGTAAGCGGTATTAATTGTAAACGTCAATATATTTATTAGAATAAAGAAAAAAATTAAAAACTTACCTGCTGACAGCACGCTCTGCTTTGAACACTGACCATACAGGGAGTAGTTTTTTAGTTGTAGATATGAATGAAAACAATGAACTAAATATAAAAGAAATAGAAGAGAGAGTGAGGAACGAACTACATGTTACGAAGGTGGGGAACAGAATGACGTGGCCGCTGCAAGCAGCGCCACGCCCTGCAGGAGTGCATGGCGCATGTCCCTGGAGTGAAACACGGCACTGCGCGCGCAATGGACCTTTCCAGAAGTTTTTGTTACGTAACTTCAGGCCTGCAATCCCCGAAGAGGTAGATGGGTAGGAATGTACTACGCTGCTACGTTTTACCAGTTACGTTTACGTCCCATCATGGAATAGGTGGTGATGGTGTTGGTGGTTAGGTAACGTTTTCGATACAATGATTCCATTCAGACACCTTTAAACCTAAAGAAGAGATTCAAAAGTTGTTCTAAAATAATTGATAAAGAAAATATATTTCATTCACATAGTATAAAAGCTATGAATCACACGAAGGTTGGGAGAGCTATATGGTGGTGTTATATAAATCATCACATAGAGTTGGAGGCTAGAAAATGTACTCTAGGTTCGTATCATCAAGTTATTTTACTTAACCGCTAAGACGGATAACACACCTTGTATTCGCGTCTTAATGTTTGTTGTTAACGATTCAGCACTATTGTTTATGAATGTTTAAAGCAAAATACATCATAAGGTCTTCATTTGAAAGAGTAAATACATTTTACTTTGTCGAATGAAGACCTTAACTATTGTTTGGGTAATAATAACAGACATGAGATACAAGGGGGCACTTGAAGAAATACAAAGATATTATTGTTATGGATTGGGGTTACTTATTTCAAGGTTAGGGGCTTCACACACACCAGTTGTGTCAGTTATAAATCATATTAAATAAATTACAAGTTAATGCTAATGTAATGAATAAGATTACTAACATTTATATATATTTTTCTTAAAACATGATCATTAAATAAATAACAATTATTTATTTAGCTACAACGAAAAGTAAATTAGCATGGATGTAGGTAAATATACAACTTTACATTTGATTATCATACCCGAATTATCTTTTAAATTATGTTTTGAAACGATTAGTATACTAATAATATATAGTTTACATATAGTAAAAGTAAACCGTTATGCGAACGTTATATTTATAAGAAGAAGTGTATAAACGACGAAGTAATTGTAATCTGAGCGAAGGAGCTTTCCAATTTGTTGTTCGTCTCGCGTTTCGTAGATGGGGCCGGGGAGGTAGGGAGGTGTTCTCGGGGATGTATCGAGCGATGGGTCAGACACAGGTGAGGGTTGTATTCGTCGTCATATTCAATAGCTTCGGCTTGTTTAATTTTTTATCCCCGTCACATATATTTTATTTTAAGGAATGTCGTTGCAGAAATTCATGTATAATTTGAAAATCATGATGATCATTGGTTACAAAATAAGTGACAGTAATAATACTATTAGGTTAATGTTGATGATGATATTTTATGTCAATTATTATAACAATTAAATTATATTTAATACATGTATGTTAACGTTTCTCGTATTCGAAGGTTCTTTAATAAAAATAATACTTAATATATGACTAAATTACTAGCGCATGGTCAAAAACTGAAAGCAATTTTAAAATAATTTTCAGTCGATTTAAAGTTCGGAAACATTGCTATTCCATACGAAACTCGTAACTTAATTATGGATTATGGCCTTAAGTATTTATTAAGCGAAGTAATGTTGCATAGCATCACCGAAAGACTACGAAAAAAATGCTATTTTTCATAAAACATTTTTCAATTTGCAACTAATTGAATTGGTCAAACGTGGGGCTAGGGAGTCTGTGCACGGGTGACGGGGCACGGTTGGAGGGTCAGACGGGTGAGGGGAGATCTGTTTGTTAACGTTTTTAATAACAGCTGCAGGGATGTAGTGCTTTTGTAACAATGGACCGGACTGGAATCGAAGTAGCGTTATATTGTATCAAATTATGTTGCATATTAAAGTCGTATTGGCTATAATGACAAGAAATTGTTTTTTCGTACCTTATTGATGTTCAATTAAATGATACATATTGACATTTGAAAACGCTGTCTGAAGGCATAATTTTTCATTTTTTAATAATAAACGCTTAATACCATTTTAAAAGATGCGGTCAAACCAATTTTTGTTGAATTATAGACCAATTTACTAATTCGGTGGGATCTCACTTTGTTATTTGAATTAACGAAAAAAGGAAAGAACTAAAATAAGGCATATATTGATTTGAATCTTAGTCGTAAACTCCAACTATACTACATATTAGTAATAAACTCCAATCATACTACATGTAAATCTAGAATTGATTGTACGTGGATTAAAAAAATGTATCACGATCCAACGTAAAGTATTTTTTTAAGACTAAATACTTACATATATAGTACCGCCACGATGTGCAGACATCTTAACGAATCGATTTCCATGTGAAGGTCAAATAAAAAAGATGGGGTCGCCATACTACCCTAAAAGATTCCCTCCCGATCTCGATGCATTTCTTACTAACATTGGATAAAAAAATATGACTCAAATTTTATTTAAGCATAATAAACATTATGAAAGTTTTTATAATATGTCAATATAAGAAAGTTACGTACATATTAAATCAATTTATTAAAAGTAAAGTTATCTAAAATTCACATAAGTATGTAACCTATAGCAAACTTCTAAGCCGTTACTAATTTTAACCGAACATAATTAAATCAACAATAATTAAAGTTTAAAATGTTACGATCAATTTCCACTAACGCATTAACGTCGCGAGGAACATCCACTACAACACTGGTACAAAATTCAGATAACATCCGACTTCGGATTCGAACACTGGACCCTTTGATCGGCAGTGGCGCTCGCAATCACTCGACCAACAAGGCAGAACAACATAATTGAAAGTAAATATAATTATATAGTACTTACATCGGCACCCTGAACAGAAACACTGACAGATTTGGTACATTGTCATCTATTTATATAATGTAAACGTAAACATTCCAATTATTAATGTCTTTTTAATCATTAGTGAACATTGTTAAGTAATCATTGTTATGTTGTAAATCGTAACTCCTAACGCTCGAAATGTTTCTGGATTGTTTTGATTCGAGCGTTCTGAGTACCGAGGACATTAGCGTGTTATCGCTAAAGCTTGAAACGTTGTCACATATTATAAGTAGGTACATATAGTTTGTCGAGTTTCAAATGGGCAATACAATTGTTAAGATTGTTCCACGTGGTAAGATTGTTGAGACGTATCGCTTGCTGTTAAGGACCTCAGAACGCTGTGTTCGCATTCAGCGAAGTTAAATACTATGTGTATACAGAGGTGGGCAGAGGAGTGCAGTACACTCCCACGTTTCACCAGTTACGTTTACGTCCCGCTGTGGAATAGGTGGTGAGCCTATTGCCACTCACCGGGCACAAATGCAGACTCCGAGCTACTACTGGTAATTTTTACTACAAATTATAGGCTAGGTTTGACCGGGACT
>DWTQ01000076.1:0-10932 GCA_018244875.1 Ardaris sela periphema | reverse complement strand
GAATATTTGTACGTATATACATATAATACCCACTCATATAATAGAATTTATATTTTTGCCTGTGACGCCGACGTCGTCTTAATTTTGCTAGTAGTCATAATTTGAAAAATTGTTTCAACGAAGTAACGACATAAAATAGGATTTGTTTTTACATAGTAGAGCAGAATTTATACAAATAAAAATAATTGTCAGTTTAACGTCGGTTAAAGAGCGGGAAAATGGAATCAAGAAGTATGTCAGTTTTTTTTGTGTACACACACACACACACAACGAAGTAAATAATCTAGCTATTACATAATTAAACAATTTAAAAATGTAATAAAACAAACAGGGATAAATAAAAAGGAAGTTAATCGAAATAATGGCAACTTTCTCATTTTATTTGCAAAATTATTGAAACATTATTAGGAGCGAGACACGGAAACGGATCTAAGTCCATACCATCATGAATTTCCAAAAATGGTTTTGTTTAATTTTGATTCAATAATATAACTGCACACTTAAAACACTTTACCTTGCGACTTATGCCTATACAGGTATTATTCGTCTTTCTTAGTAGATACGTAACAATGAGGCTAACAATGTTTCATATTCACGTATTACTAAATACAGATAATATATAAGGATTAGGCGATATTAAATCGATTACAACAACAATCGGCTATTTGTATCAAAACGATAAAAGTGTAATTGAGTTACTCAATCACATTACCTAATACTTGCATACATTCGTCTTTATCTTCAATATATTACAAACATTTACATATAGCTACATACATCTTGCAAAAGCGCTTATAAAAAAATCTCTAAATCATATCTATTTAGGTAAACTAGTTTAAATATAATCTTCGATAATATGATGGTAAGGTTAAATTCCATTTGTGTTGATAATTCGTAATTATCTTTTGTAAAAATGGTTTCTGTTAGCCCATTCATCGGCTGTCTAGTTACGATAATACAGACTCTATTGAAGTCTAGTTTGGGATCACATTTTTATCTGTTTTAATGAGATTCAGATATACATTCTACCGCACTAACCACGTACGGGATGATATGTTTTCGATATTATATTTTTTTTTAGTTACGTAACAGTAACGTAACATCACGCCTGTAATCCCCGAAGAGGTAAGCAGAGGAGTGTAGTACATTCCCACGTTTCACCAGTTACGATTACGTCCCAGTATGGAATAGGTGGTGAGCCTATTGCCATACACCGGGCACATATCCAGACTCCGAGCCACTACTACAAAATCTAAATCTTCATGGGCTTGTCGCGCTAGTCGCGCTTCCAACCAACACGACCAACGAGGCAGTAGTAATTTTCATGTGAAATCAAAGGGAAAACTATTTTCGCCGGTTTTTGTTCTATCAACGCCTCTGCATTATTTCATCGCACCCGATTTTTCCGTCCATCGCTTCCACACTTCATCGCAGTACAGAAAGCATTAGTATACCCCACCTTGCCTCCGAATATCGTCTCGAAGAGGCCTCCACAAATAAAAAATACTTGTAATTAATTGGGTACACTTAAAAATGGTTTAATTATTTCTCGTAACTTGGGCGTGCGAATGAAACTGTTTAGTCATTTTGCTTTTCATCAGAACCAATTATAACCAAATGGCTGTCGGCAAAAAACATTGCTTTTTTTCGTTTCACACGTAATAAAACAGTAACTGGACATGAGTTTGTATGTAACGTAATTACTATTGTTATAATTTCACGCCCGGTCCCCTACAGTGCAGGCAGGGGACCGAGTGCCAAATATCTCTATACTTGCAGACCTGACATGCTTCTACTGAATTCATCACCCTCTTCATAAACGCGAGCCGTTTTCGCAGACTTGTGGCCCTCCATCAAAAAGCAACGATCGTCATATTATATACAATACTTACATACATACATATCTTCACGCCAGGTCCCTTACGGGGTAGGCAGAGAGCACCGAGTGCCGAATATCTCTATCCTTGCACACCTGCCGCGCTTCTTCTACAATACTTATACAATGTAATTCTCATACAATACTTCTTATTTATAATCGACTGTTTAAAGGCGGGTTTAATTTAACGACTTTAATCCTTCTCGTTCTGAGACGACACCTGCGGCCAACTGAGGGACGACGTGAGGGTTGGTGAAGGACTTTAAGAATGCTATTACATTGTTGTAAGATACCGATTCGTTGTTTCGTTTGATTCGTTTCGGTGAACGATACAGTTTTTTTAAAACTACATCTCGAGTGATTATAATTATGGAAATAATATTTTTTTCCAGTTTTTACTCTGAAATAGTGTCCAAAGTTCATACGCGATAATGATAATGTAGATTTTCGACTAAGTAAATAAACAACGAATTATTAAATAACTGATAAATACCTGGAATGACGATATAATCACAATCATTAGACATAATGTAAACGTGTGAATGAATGAAGGTTTCATTCATTCATTCGGGTGCAGCCGGGGGACTGAATGATAGTAGTTAATATTTCACGGACATTCGCTAATCTGTGTCCCGATAAACGTGCAAGTCACGGTTTTTAAGCACGCGTAAAATATTTTAAGAATTATCTCCAAGAACGAACAGTTTAAAACGTTAACATTTGTAAATATATCATAAAACATTAAGAAGTAAGTGTGATATGAGTGTAGTTGATAAAATAAGGTATTACGTGATGAGAGAACGATGTGGTGTTGAAGATGCAGGGACTCGGGCTCAGGTGCTTAAATGATCGGGTCACGTTAGAATGAATGATTGTAGAGTAACGAAAATACTTATGACGCTTGCGTTAATGATAAATATCTTAAACAAAGTCAAGATTATTCAAATTCAAATGGTATTTATTCAAAATTTATTCGTTAGAACACTTTATGTACGTCAAAATGAGACTACCACCGCCTCGGAACTATGCCTCGCTATGGAGAGGAAGCGCCGAAAGGAATTCCATAGGTATACTTAAGCATGTTTTAAAATAAGCCTTTATGTGGTAAAAATTTATGTAAAATTGTATTTTGATTTTCTCAACAAATTAATGACTATATATCTGTGAGGCACAGTGGCCACACGGCACTATGTGGGCTGCACGGTTATTTACCACTTTTATTAGTAATAACATCCAAGACCAGCGCGCACGTCAGAAGACACAATGAGATCAGAAGACCTCCATTCAAATCGATCGCCACGTAAGTACCTGTGCCGTCTTTGCATTATGCTAATTTAGTCATCAATTTAGGCAGAGGTCTGGCAACATTCACAGTTGCCGCGTTGGTCTTCATGAAACTTTACCCTTATCAGCTCTTCAAGAGCTGACCAGTCTGTTATTCATTACTTTTTCTGATTACTTTAGTTACGCTTCTTGGTCATGGCTATTAATTAGTTAAACTTAGAATTAGAAAGGTGACGAGTATTGCGGTCTGATCTGCTTCAGTTTAAATAGATGAGGATTATGTCAAGTCATGACCTGGTACCGGACCAAATATTATGAAGAATATTATTATACAGTGAGTTATTGAGAATAATATGAGTGAGAGTAATGGTATTGAGAGTAATATTAATAAAAGTAATATAAATAAGAATTTCATTAACTGGGATTTGGTCCCGTAGTTGTGTAATTAAATGCTGGGATGTTGGTTCGATTTCCATACAGGGCAAATGTCTGCTTAATGAAAACAAATTTGTTCTGTGACTGGGTGTAAAAAACATCTAAGAGTATATTTATGTACCTACCTGTATTTATGATCGCGAGCTGCCTGATCGCTATAGCACAGGCTCTGCTTAGTTTCCAATCAGATGGCCGCATGTGGAGATGCCCCAAGACATTTATTTAGATATTTTATTTACTTGTAACGTCATTTAGTTCACGCCGCATAGAATAGCGACACGAGAATAAGAAAAAAAACTCGTTGCCTTTTTCTACAATTAATCAAAGGCGGAAAGAAAAAAAGCCTAAGTCTTTTAAAAGTTTTGCATCGATGCATTGACGGACCTCCTTTCAACGACTGTCAAACTGACACTTGATTTATGATTTTCCATTGTGGCAATACTCGCACATTATGGCGCGCGCGTAGAGCTGATACGAAATAGACGGCACGATATCGCATAACACGTTTTTAAATTAATATGCGGACTTATTTTACGAATTACCAAAACATTAAGAGCTTTAATAGTAGCCAAGCAGAACAGGAATCTCTAAAATTTGATTATAAAAAACGTATAAGTGACGTTATTTATTAACCTCTAATTAAACATCGTACTATGAAGTACTAGTGTTTTATTTTAGGAAAGTTTTAACGCATATAATTTATGTTTTTTTCAACACATGTATTCATACGTACTGTGCCGCGAATCACAACTGGCATGTCTATTTATAATCGTTTCTGTAGTCTTCAACGCCATTTATAATGCTAATGACATTTCAAGATATCTAAAATGGCGGATAATAATGAGCGGGAAATTTTTTTCAAAATGTAATTTATAGTTTTTCGAGAGATAAGAATGAGGTGGCATTGTATTCGTGTGATTGATTCGGCTTATTTGTCAGGTTTTTCGACCTCTGGCACTGGGAGTAATTAGTTCGTATTGGCTAATCATGTTACTTATGTTCGTAGGTGGTTCAGAATGAGATGTAATCTGCATACTACAATTAGTTACCGGTTTTAATTTGTACCAATGTAAAGCTTGGGTGTGAACTAGCTAGCATACGTTTGTTGGGTTTTGTGTATTATGTAGGTACATATGTATACATTTAACAAATGTATTTCTTTCCTTTAGATTATTTTTGTACGTAATAGGTAATATTCGTGGAAGACGTCAGTCAGGAGCTGGCTGCGGTGGGCCGAGGACAGTGCGCGATGGCGCTCACTAGGGGAGGCCTATGTCCAGCAGTGGTCTGAGAAAGGCATGGTGATGATGTAGCATCCCACTTGTAATCCCCGTAGAGGTGGGCAGAGGAGTGTAGTACATACCCACGTTTCACCAGTTACTTTCACGTCGTGCTATGGAATCGCAGAATCCACAGATCCCGAGGATCGATCCCAGGACCACTTGCAACCACACTGGGCTGGGGAAGATTTGGGTTGGTTGGGTGCAGTGATATTGAAGCGAACTTTAGTATTGTGAATCTCAGTCTAGGGGTTATAATGAGTACACTCAGCCAATGTAACACTGAATTTATATATATTTATGTATGTGTATGAAATGTATGTATGTGTATGAAAAAACGACACATGTTGTAGAGCTGTGAGCGATCGTGATCACGAGATGTTTCTTTCGAGAATTCATACGCTTGAATTGTTAAAATTCACAATTTGTTAAGCCCGTGAAAAAACCCTCTGTGCGGCTCTCCAGCGAGACACGCCTACGAATATAAATATTACATCGTAGCTTCGACTGCGGCTGTGCTCGCCATTTTATTTCACCAACATTTTCTTTTTATTATGTATGCGTGTATGTGAACATAGATGTTTATCAACGTAGGATATTTATTTATTGCTAAGTTTTAACGGTTCAACGGTTTTTGGTTATTTAATTCCAAATTGAAATTTACTAATCAACTCACATCGCTTTAGAACAGCATTGTAAATAAAGTTTTTAATACAGTTTAACATGTACATGTACATGAAATTATTAATTTGTGTTACATAGATATATTTGTAATAACCCTCTCTTGTTTAAAGCAGTGCCGTGTCCGACAGTGGAACTAAAAACGGATTGATTATGATCGTTTATTTATTTATAAATAAACATGCGTTAAGATTTCAATATAAACCCAGATCAAAAACAAAAATATATATTACTGTTAAACAAATAACTAGTAAATGTGGATCGGACTCACTCAACATACAATCATACATTTGTATAATTTTATATATAACGAATTGACTTCGCAGTAAACTTAAAGTTGGCCTTTGTGTAAACTTTATCGTGTTGAAAAAATTTTGATTTATTGACATCCTTAAAATTTATTTTCGAGAACCTTTTATTTATCTGCGCAAAATATTTGGTAGATGTAATAATAATTGTAAATTTCATTCTAAAACTAATATTTTCTACTATTTACCCTAACTCTAGAATATTAGCGCTTGTTTTGTAATGTCAGGTCTGTAAGGATGGATCTATTTGGCCCTCGGCGCTCCCTGCCTATCCCGTAAAGGATCCCGGTATAAAAAGTCGTATTCAATTCTAATATCAGCCGCTATTTAGAATTTTGAGTTAAAGTGAAAACTTGTAAGCGACAAAATAAGCAAAGAGGTGAGACAATAATACCTGTATTATGCATAAACGTAAAAGTAACATCACGCCAGTAATCCCCGAAGAGGTAGGCAGAGGAGTGTAGTACACTCCCACGCTTCACCAGTTACATTTCCGTCCCATTATGGAATAGGTGGTGAGCCTATTGTCATACACCGGGCACAAATCCAGACTCCGAGCCACTATTAGTAAATCTAAATTAGAAAAATTCAACAGTGCCTGACTAATAGACTGGGCTGCATAAATAACACCAGTGTTTAGTTAAATAATTCAAGCATTCAGGTTTTAAAGACCGTTTCGAACAAACAGCATTATATTACAAACAGAATGAATGTTTAATTACAATTTTCTAAGCAGTTCACATTTGTTTTTAAAAAAGCAATTCGACCAAAACCTGTTTCCGGAATAGCTAAAATCTAGAACTCCTAAAATATTTTCTCGCTACTGCCACCGCCTTGCTACCGCCACTTTCATTTAAAAAAAAGAGAGAGAGAGAAAGACTTATGTTCACCGGACGCTCAGACGATGAGTATCTTTACAACCTTTTGTCTGACGCGCTGCGTACTTCCCAGAACGTGTGGCGTTTCGCTTCAATATTTAATACGTTATGTTCGACTTCAGAGTTATTACCGCTGTTCGTGTAACTTGTTAATGATAACCTCACTACAATAACTCATTTGCTTACGGAAATTTTATTGGTTGTTAATAGAGTGTTAGAGAATGTGAAAATATTGCAACGTCAGTTGGCTGATGACGTCGCCAGGGGTAGTTTTTTTAAAGCTTGCCGGTATAGGTTAATAATTAAAAAAATAATTATCGGTTCTTCAATTGTTTAAGACATTGTTATACCGTCATGCATTGTCAAGTTTATTGCCATGATTACTGTATATGTACAACAACACAGTAGGCACATGTATACTTCAACATACTTTAATATATGTAACTGTTAGGTTCACCAAACTTATGGTTACCAAGTGAAGGTGCCGTTGCTAATGGCTTTAGGCTTTCATCGATCACTTTATTTTTGGTTTAAATAATATTATTTTTTTGTTGTCAAAACTTAATTTAAGTTTCGATAATTTTCCGCCCTTCGCGGGCCTGTCGGGTATGAACCCCATCTTACAAATGTTGCCAGGTGCACACGTCAAAATCACCCACAAGCAAATAAGTTGCATTGTAAAACGGGGGATGTGTTTGTATTGCCATAATTTTGAATTTTCATGTACACGTATCGAAACTGGGAAATATTTTAAATAAACTGATCGGGAAAGAATTAAGTGAGTGGTGAACGAGCAAAAAGCAGTCAGTTCCCCGCTGCAGACCACAGACACTTGCACCCGACCTCGTAAAAAACTTTAGGAATGCGAATTGTTAGTATCAGGGAGGAAAATAATAGACAAGTACTAAGGCTTTTTAAATTTAGTTTTAAAGTCTTCTTCGTCGAGTCGACAGCTGATCGTGAGTGATCAGCCATCGTGGTGGACGGATTAGTCGCAATGTCCAGGGCGCGCCGGGCAGTATGTGTTCGTACTTAATAAGTAGTCGCTCGGGGAGGCTCCTTTCATGCAGCCCAGTTTTAAAGTTATACGTGATGTTTTAGTTAGTAACTTATATTATTTATATGTAATTAAATAATGACATGTTTATTCAATAATTTTGTTATGCATATGGATTAGGAGTATTTAAAACGTTATTATATGTGATAATGAGAAGTCACATATAATTAATATGGAATATATATACGAAATGCAAAAATATTATTAGAGTACGTATCCATAAATACAATATAAATATAATTGTATTTTTTACGTTGTCTTATTGTTTTTTGTGTTACTTAACTTCGTTATTTTTTGGCCCTCCTTCCTCATCTAACATTTCTAGAATTTAAAGGGATGTAATTCACATAAAACAAAAAAAAAACTGTTCCGAAAGTAACATACAAGTTTGGTCACCCCACTGATAATCACTGAGAGTTACAATTTAAACCACAATGGCTTGACGGGTGTCTCATCAATCAATGGCATAGCGCGGTATGGGATAGACCTTTAATTACATACGTGTAACTCAATTATGTTTTGTGTTGCCGGCGTTTTAATATTTAACTATCTCAACAATTATTATTTTAATTTCGCTCCTGCGGTTTGTCTTTGACCAGCCACCCATCCATCGGCCGTCGAGGCCAACTGATAAGCTGAAAATAAAGCTGTTAATATAACAATAATAATTAAGAAAATCCCGACACACCCCAAACTTGGTCAGCGCTTGGGCTACGGCGACCAGACTGTTGATAAACATACATATGTATGTACATACAAATAATTGTGCACTTCCCGCCCACTGCTGAACTTTATCTTCAGCTCTTCGCTTCCAAGCGCTACCAGCGAATTTGCGTATATCGTCGCCCCACCGAGTTGTATGCACGAATACAATTATGTAGTACTTTTAAGCCTAAATGTATATAACATATTATTATTATTATTATATACATTCATAGTACTATTATTTGTATAGGTAAATGAATGTGTATAATTTAAAAAATAAACAAGATAAAAAACAAAGGTTTTGCGGGCTGTCTTTGTCCTGTGTCCTCCTTAAACACCATAAGAATATAACTAGGACAGGAATGCGACCAGTAAGGTCTTAAAACCGCCTGCTCAATGACTGAAATATTAAGACCAACAAAAACAAACAAAAGGCCAATAGACATCGTAACAAGACAATACAACGGATTTTTGTACGCGGAATATCTTCGGTAATCATTTCT
The DNA here is from genome assembly GCA_018244875.1 of Ardaris sela periphema. NCBI lineage: Eukaryota > Metazoa > Arthropoda > Insecta > Lepidoptera > Hesperiidae > Ardaris > Ardaris sela. The sequence goes on along the minus strand of DWTQ01000076.1, from coordinate 1,925 downwards.
TAATCTTATCTTTAAAAATTTTACTTTTGACGAAGTTGGCATTCGGTAGCTGAATAAATATTTAAATCATTCATCGCTTTGTCCGTCCAGTACAGTACATAGAGTTTTTCTATCGCTTGTCCGACTTAAACACTCTAAATTACACGTATTTATTAATTTCATTGTAAAATATAGCTTAGTTACAATCTCGTATACATTACACAAAAATATATTAACGTAACATCTTGTATTCTTTCTAGCTGACCTCTTTAGCTGAGCCGATAATTATAACGAGTGTTTAAAAATAACTACACGGTACACGAAATGCACACTGAACTAAATATTCGATATTTCACAGGCGAATATTATCGATACGTTTTCCTAATCGGTCCGCGAATAGCGTCCCCCTCAACCTGCGTTATGAATAAAGCTCCACAGTGAAAGGCGATCCTCGACATGAAGCTTTGATTGCTCATACACTAACAGTGTACCGTTATCTAGGGAGGTACCGGTGCAATTTTGAAAGAAAACTGTGGGCATAAAGATCCTGAGAATATCATCATTTTCTGTTCAGTTATTCTTATTACATCGTCAGACACATCCGGGTCAGACAGAGAACAGCGAAAGACACTGACGAGGTCGAGGGGTCAGAAGTTTCCGAGACCGGCCCGCCAGTAAGACGAGACTGGTGAATCTAGAAGAAGCTCGTCAGGTCTTGTTATAAAAAACGTACCGACACGCCTGCGATCACCGAAAAGGTAGTGTTAGTTATAATATAGCATCCGTTCGATTATTTATTAGGTTATTTTTGTGTGAAATTTGCTCTTAAACACGAGCAAACATCAGTCTAAGAATAATTTTTATAACGATGTATACAATGAACACTCGTGATTGCTTAAAAAAAGCACGATACGACGTGGTCTTCGTGACGTCACCACCATGATGATCTCCAACATCACTGTTATCATCATAAAACGTTATCATCCCCATATCAGCTTCTATTACTCCACTGCCGGACATAACCTCTAGCAAGGAGTGCCGCGACCCAACAAAATTATTCATAATACGTCTTATCTATAATGACAATTTATGTGCGAGGTTATGGCATTAAAGGTATCTAATTAAAAGATAACGATTATAAAGATAGGGAATTTAGAGATAAAAATTTAACAACTTCATAATCGTAAAGGGACCGCGGAAAATGACGAAATGTGATGTTATTTTTTTTAAATTAAACATCTCATGTTTACTGGTCCTTATGAATCGACGGATGAATATTAATCGCTCCCAGTTCTTCGTCGGACTATGTAGACTTTTAAAAACTTTGCTTCAGTTTCGGACGGATCTTGTTTAACTATCATAAAACAGATTTAACGTTTATTTGTATAGGCGGCTGTCAAAAATTGTAACACATGGACCTAATGGAGTTATATTGATACCTGTGAATACAAGAATACAATCCCTCCACTGTAATATCCAGTTTCAAAAATTAATTCTCCCTTGATCTAACGGTGAAGGGAAAGCTCGTGAAGAGATCTGCACATCATTACCCCGTAATGTCCTCTAAGGCGTGTGAAGTCTGCCAGTCCGCACTTAGCCTGAGTGACAGACAACCATCTCACCATTCTCACTCTGGAAGGGAGGGAACTATGAAATGGAATTATGTAGAGATTTTGTTGCGATCAACTACACCTGCGGGTAGGTTCAAATATTGGTGCATTTATACGTTTAGCGTGATTACGCACGCTATTATTGTAAAACAAAATGTACAGATATATAATATGGTGAGATTTTTTTTTACATATGTTATCGTAATATCACGCCTGTTATCCCCGAAAAGATAGGCAGAGGAGTGTAGTACACTCCCACGTTTCATCAGTTACGTTTACGTCCCACTATTGAATAGGTGGTGAGCCTAATGCCATGCACCGGGCACAAATCCAATA
>DWTQ01000075.1:0-11016 GCA_018244875.1 Ardaris sela periphema | reverse complement strand
AAGAGGTAGGCAGAGGAGTGTAGTACACTCCCACGTTTCACCAGTTACGTTTACGTCCCACTATGGAATAGGTGGTGCGCCTATTGCCATGCACCGGGCACATATCCAGACTCCGAGCCAATACTAGAAAATCTAAATTAGAAAAATTCAGTAGTGCCCGACCCGGAAATTGAACCCAGGACCTCCCGATCGGTAGTGGCGATTGCTACCAACTTGACCAACGAGGCAGTATTTAAAAACTATATAAATGCTTAATTCGTCAGGCATTAACTATATAAATGCTTAATTCGTTAGGCATTAACTATATAAATGCTTAATTAGCTTAGACATTGTATTTAAAAACTATATAAATGCTTAATTCGTTAGGCATTAACTATATAAATGCTCAAATAGCTTAGACGTTGTATTTAAAAACTTTATAAATGCTTAATTCGTTAGGCATTAACTATATAAATGCTTAATTAGCTTAAACATTGTATTTAAAAACTATATAAATGCTTAACATCTGATATACCAAGTCTTTTTTATTTTTTCTACACTCTTAAACATGACAATATTATGAAATGCACAAAAAACAGGACATTATAAATAACATTAAAATCACTTTTTTTTTTTGGATTTTTTTTCTGTATTATTCGTCTCACCTTAAGAAAATAAGGATTGATTTTCAATGTTACACATTGAAACAGTACTAAAAATCAAATTACTTTATGTAATCTCGCTCGATGCACAATTTTTTACTGTAGAATAGAAAGACCCAATTTCGTGTGCAGAAAAAACTACCTCATAGTCATGGACAATGCGTCTACGTTATAATAAACCCTTCTGGGTGGCGTTCAACCCTCAATATTTGTTCATTTAATGCCATGTCGTCACATTGTAACGCAACCATCATTGTAGTCTAGAATTATCAGAAATAACACCAATATCCATTGCAGCACACGAAACTGCACGCAAGGCTTAATTATGCGGCTTTGATAGATTGCGATCCAGGTGCGATTGCGATATTCAGCTTAGTAATGCATTGCAGAATGTTGTCTCAGTTCACAATCGCGAAAAACATATCGGTCAAAATTCTTTGGTTCACACAATACATGGCAACTTTTTCTATCACTTCATATCGGGTCTATTTAGCGTCAGATCGCCTGACAATATGGATCGATGAAGTGAGCCGCATAAAGACGGTAAGTATTGAACGCATTATAAATGAGAATTTTATATTTAATGTATACGGACGATATTAGAGAGAGTGCATTTGGTCAGGCCTTGTAATATTTGGTAAGCCCTGTAGTCCGCCCAGTCAGTCATTTGTAATACAGATAAATGCGCCTTTCAGGCACCCCTATTTAGCTCAATATTTAAAGTACCTCCTGCAATGTTCTTAGATCCGTCGTAAGGCAACCCAACAATTTGTCAGACTTATACAGTACAAAGAAGATCTATCTATCTATCTACTATCTATATCTATTATTGCCATCTATCTATATCCCGTATGTGCCTGTATCTACTGGCTATAGATGGAAACCTGATACTTTTATACTGGCAATCCGTGTTGGAGACACCGTTTCGTTGCCCGAGTTCGAGGCTTCAAGACTTAGAGTAAACCATGTCTTGTACAGTGAGTAAACGTGTATAAAAGTACTAATAATAAGTAATAATAATAAATAGTTATTTTATATTTATGTAGGTATATTTTGTATGCATTATTGAATCTGTACGCACTAGGTTGGCACTACGAAACAAATTTTCCATCAGCGGGCCTACTGGAAGACAAATAAATAAAAAATAATATTCCATTGTTTCATCCATTAAGGCAGTAAATCACTTGAGGTTTTTTTTCTCTCGACATTTTTCACCGTTCCACTGCTGAACACTGGTCTCCTTTCCGATGAGTGGGTTAAGGCCATAGTCTGCCACGCTGGCCAAGTGCAGGTTGGTCGACTTCACACGTCTTACAGAACATTTTTTTATGAACTCCTAGGTACGCAGTTGTCCACACGACGTTTACCTTCACCGTTGCAGCAAGTAATGTTGATCTTAAAAGACACGTTTTGTAAAGAGGTGCGCGGCAGGATTTGAACCCGGTCCCCCGGAGAGGCTGAATTTCAAACCACTAGCCTACCACTTGATGAATAAAAACACTTATGTTCAAGAATATTTTTATTGAATTAAGTCAATTAGCTTATAACAAAATTTGTTTTAAGCAGACACAGCAAACACTATCATGAGCAACTCAAAGGTACAAAAGTAGCGGGCATCGTTATCTTCAAAAGTTTTACTACCGCTGATCAGCATGTTCTTAGTTAACATATTACTGGTAAAATTCCACAATACGTCACATACAATACAATCACATACTATGGATTCCACATAATTTTACTCAGCAGATCGAAACTGCAACAACATCACCAGATATGTAAACGAACATCCCATAAACTGAAACAAAACACACATGTGGTCATTTTAGAAATTGAAACTGTTATGGCAATACCTGTGTTATTAATATTAACACTTTTATAATTAAATCATTACGCCAGCTCCAACATGGGGTACTTAAACAGAGAGCACAGAGTGTTTTTTTTTTTAGTTATTTAGTTAATATTTTTAGTTAATTTAAAAATGGTTCCTGGCCGTCCTATTATTCCTCGTTACGGCAGCGGTTATAGAACGACGTCAGGTTAAGTCTCATAAGAACCATTACACTATTTAAAAGAATATACAAGGCGCCACTTTATGGACGCATTCTAAGTTTTGAACAGTAAGTATCTGACGAAGCTGGAAGTGAAGCTGTGGATTTTTTTTGCATGTTCAGAGCCAATGTGAAGTTCAAATAAAAGGAAAGAGCACCATCACTCTAGACTCGGACCACCGTCGGTACTTCTAATAGGAGTCTAGCTGCTGCAATATTGAATATCACCCGCTATTAGTATATTGAAGAAATCTCAAGCGTGTCGATCAGGTTAGGGTACTTGATTCTCGGCTATCCAGGCCTTATAACTCCAGTAGTAGCACGGAGTTTGGATTTGTGCCCGGTCCATGGCAATAGGCTCACTTTTATTCCATGATGGAGCGTATAATACAACGTAAACCGTGAGCGTGTACTACACTTCTCGGCCTACCTCTGCAGGGAAATGCAGGCGCGATGTTATGATATTATGATAACGACAAAGGGAAAAAGAGAAATATGTATAAATATAACTGTTAGGTAGCACTCACGATTTATATGTTCATAGAGAATAAAGTCAACATAATGAATGTAGCTTTTATGTTGGCTCGTAAGCTAACCGTAAAATTCGCAAAAGTTACTTACAGATAGGAGAAGTCCTCTTGAAAGGGTGCACGCGTCGAGCGGGGACAACCTGAGTTCGTTTAGTAATAGCGTAACGAATAGATTATTCAATTCGTTGCACAGCTCGTCTGGACACATTCGCGCTTTGTTCATAAGTTTACAAATAAGAAGTCTTATTTGCTCGTTCTGTTAAAGAAAATAAATTTTGTATACCATTACTTTTATAACCAAGATTTTATCTCTCGCAACTTAATCCTTAGAGATATCGAAATTTAAAATAATACAAGGGAACACTGTCTATGTTCACTTTACATATCATAATATCCCTAAATTATTCATCTTCCATAGAAATCACTACCGAGACGTATTGTTTCATTTATTGGTCAAGACGATACATATCAGAAAGTATTGGTACATTATGCTACATCGTTATTTTCCGGTATCCTTTTTGATTGCCAACAAATTACACAAAGTTACTTAGAACCAACATTATGCAACCCGTTAAATTTGATCATGACGATTGCTCAAATTATAGAGCGATATAAATCTTACCTTTTGAATGATGTAATGACCAGGAGCGATGACCATACAGATGTTGACGAAATGAAACGCAAGCCACAACAGTTGCTTGAAGGCAAATAAGAAGTGTATCGACTGCATCTCTACAAATATGTATTTTTATGAATTACTGTCATTGGATATAATATTTTTCCGTGTCGGGGCGGAGCAAAACTGCATCCCCCTACCCTATACCCAGACACTAGAAAATCTTAAGATGCGGCCGAACTCGGCGCTGGCTGAACGCTGTATTGCGCAGTTTACCTAGGCACGGCTCAATGCCCTGGCCTTATACAGGCAGTAGCATAGATGGTGGGAGAGGCTGTGTTCTGTGATCCCCAACCCGCATGCTAAGTGTGGGGATTATGGACAATAACCCCAAAGGGAGACCTATATTCAGTAGTGGACTTAGGCTGATGATGGATGTAACGTTAATTTAAAAAATATCAACAAAGCAATTACAGCGATAGCGAATGTTCGAAACTGTTTTTTTGTTACATATTAATACTTTTTGTGTTCTTATTCCGTTCTAGACTACGTTCCGATTCCAGTGCCATAGTTCACGGCATCGACTGCTTATAATGATTACTTATGGCTGATCACCAACAATTATTGTTCACAAAAGCAATGCCATACCGTCATGCTGATATAGAACATTAAAGTCAAATGTTGATATCTCAAGGAATCTCATGCTAGAATCTATCAGACAGAAAGAGCCATGGAGGAGATATTTGCGCAGTCGACCCGTGCAAAGTAGGTTCTGCGTTACATCGAGAGCGGTGGTGTATAACGACTTAATTTAAATAACTTACGAATCGTGTCGATAAAATTATAACAAGTCACAGTTAGATTAATGGCACAGTTGATAATGGCAAAGAACATCAAAACGCCTTCACTGCCGTTGTTCGTGGTATCCACCAATACATAGATCTCACTGTAGACAGTGTTAAGGTTATGAATACTAATCTGGTGCTTTCTTGTAGCTTCTCTAGTTACAAAACGACCTGCAATGATTCAATCTTATATGGAATTAAATAAGAAATATTGCAATTAATTAGAGAAATAAATGAGTATCAAAACATCACGTTCACTTTACTGGCACGTAAGTTAGCGTAATTTGTATTCTTGATCCCAGCCAGATGGAGGGACACATACGCAAAATGGCTGGCACCGGTTGAATGCAAAGAACTGAAGACCGTGTTCAGTGGCGTGCTATTGGAAAGGCTTATGTCCGACGGTGGACGGGAATAGGTTGAAGATGATGTTGTAGTTATCATTTGTAAGTTAAAGTTTTCTTGGTTGGGTTTCATTTGTTTTTTTTGGTTTTAAAATAATATAATACCACTAAGGTAGTACGTACCAGCAACGGCAAATAAAAAATTTGTGTTGAAACTGATTGGAATTAAATCTGGCAAAACGCAATACTATCTACTGTTTTATACAATTTTATATTTAGACAGTCCTGAAATATGTGAAAGCAAATTCCTCAATTTCACTTGATTCGATTTTAATAATATACCAAATATGATGTTACCTGATTGGTCTCGGTAATCTTCGACAATTGCGCAAGACAACTGTTGCACGGACTTTTCGAAAATGGGCAGCAGTGAGGCAATGTTCCAGACTTTCAACATCAACTGCATTTCAACAATAATATTGCATGTAAAGTAAAAGATAAACGCAGCATAAACGAAGAATTGCGGTACTGAAAATAAAATTTAAAACATTTTCAATAAAGAAAATGTAAACATGAAACGTGTTCTGAATAATGTGTCTACGTTAATGTATTATAATATAAACATTTTAATTAATAGTACCTAGCATATTATGGATCAATTCATGAGTTGCATAAGCACTAAAAATATCAATCAACAGAACGAGAATTATTGATAGAACAACGATTAGCAGCTCCTTCCATTTGATTCTATCACCAGAGTTGTCGTTGAGCTTGATCTTCACCTGGAACATAACATAACATAATTTTTGTTTAGAAGTACAGCAAGTACTCAGCAGGTCGTCAAAATTTACACATACGAGTATGTACACATGGGTTCTAACGATGAAGATTAAGATTTTTAATATTCGCAGAATTCAATGACGGCCAACAATTTAAAACTATAGGGAAATGTTTTGTTGACTGCCTCGTTGATGTAGTGATTGCAAGTGCGACTGTTGAGTGAAAAGTCTGGGTTTGAATGAGTCCGGTATTATTGGGTTCCCTAACTGGAATCCTTCGTAGTGGCTTCGTAGTGTCGGAATTTGTGCCCGGTGTATGACATTAGACTCACCCCTTATTCCAGTGGGACGTAAACGTAAGTGAGATTATAGATGTGATTAAAACAAATAGAACTGAAGACTATCGCAGATCTTTAGGGAGTCTGCAAGGATTCTCAAATCAATTATTATTAATATAATAATATAGTTGCATCCCATGCATGTTATAACTTTTAGTAATTGTACTCAGGTAGTATTTTTCCTGATCATAAAAAGCATAGCAAATTGATTTTTCTTTATCGCAGAACCACAATACCTCATACCCAACAAGTCTTACACTAATTTCCGTACTGCTTACGTGGAGAAAATATTTGAAAAGTTAATATTTCACCTACGATCAGCTCCTGGGACAATTTACATGAAATAAAGTCGAATATAAAAATCTCTTTTTTTGCATTGCGTTCAATAATTTTTAAATAGTTTGATTGTTACCATCTCTATTCGTTTCAATTGCTTCATCAACGTTTTCATTCGGTTTGTCGCAGAAAAAACTGCATATATATATATTGACATGGAAACGAGTAAATCTATACCACTGATAACAAAGGTCATGATTCGCGTCTTTATTTCTATGTGTTGGATTTCATAAATGAAGAAAAATAGCGAAACTCCACCTGAAATTAGTTACAATACCTGTTTCATGACGTCACAGTAACAGACGATATGCACAAATAATACAGTATGGATAATACAGTACGGACAATACAGTTAGGACAATACAGTATGGACAATACAGTATGGACAATACAGTATGGACAATACAGTAGACCAAGCCCAAGTGTTGGAGTTACTAAATTATTGTTATCTTTTCTGACGCATCACAAAGCACGGCTTCTTGCACCGCCTACGCTGCTGCCCGAGGTCGGCCAGAGTATGTAGCCGCGCTAAGGCAGGCCGCTCCACGATCAGCCAGTGCCGGGCTTGGTTGCCTTTCATTACACTCTGTACCCCGGCATGATATATTTTTCTCCGCTATGATAAGGATATGTGATTTTAATTCATTGTGGTTTTAATTCATTTATACACAATTGACAAATGTTTAATTTGAAATTGAAGTAGTAGTAAGGAATTTAGATTTATGCTCCGCTCATACCCTAATCCGAGGTGGGACGTAGAACATAACTTATAAAGCGTACAGTGTTCTACAGCCTCCTGCCGACACCATATCGGGGAAATATAGGCGTGATGTTTTGTTGTCTGAATGTTAGGTTGTGTGAATTTTATGAAACAGAAAGTTGCCTAAACTAAGCAAAAAACCAATATGTTATTAATACACACAGATTTTTCCTAAAATCCTAGGGTTATTAAAAAGTATTAAGCCATTGATATCTCTGGAATCATAGACTTTGAGTACAATGTCTTATAGGAAATGGGTTATTATTTTGCCCATTTGCAGCTGTCACACCTAAACATTAAAATAGTGCCAGCCTCAATGGTCGAGTGGTTGCAAGCGCGACTGCTTATCAAGGGTTCATGGGTTCGATTCGGATCGGTTACTATTGGATTTTTCTAACTTGGATTTTCTAGTTGAAATTTCTAATAATGGCTCAGATTCTTAACCTAACAGGAAGCCTGTAAAGCATCATTAAAATATGTGTCATATAGATCGAGGCCTAACTCGCATCTTAGCAAATCCGCACTGCAGCAGATTGGTAGAGCATGCTCTAGGCCTCTCCTAGGATAATCCGATATTCAGCGGTTGAATATGAAGATGATTGCACATCAAGACATTATAATGACTATTTGTTTTACAGCTTTCACCAAAAACTGTAATAAGGGACATTCGGGATAGTCCTTAGGCCACGTAAAATATTCATAATGTGACTTCAAAAACGCTCGGTTAAACAGAATAATCAGCCAAGCATTGTGTACGCTTATATTCAAAATGTATCACCAATATTCGATTATTAAATGGTCATTATATGTATATATTTAATAGCAATACAGTAGTAACGCAAATGAATAAGAAATTGAACGTACTTAGAACAGTCATCAAGCTGTATCCGTAGACCGCGAGTGTGCGAGAGACGCACACGCCGTGCGAGTCATAAACCAGAGGCGCAAGTCCGACCACACGCAACAGACGCACGACCAGCGCCGGCGCTCCGCTGCGCAGCCACGCAGTGCCCGCACCGCGCTCCATAGTGGATAATGTTCTGCAAAAAATTGACCTCACATCAAGAATTTTAGGCACGATTTCAGATATTTGCATACCATTACTTTACAGTTAATAAAACTTTACTTTTCTTAAGATAGATACAGTCACTTACTGAATGAGAAACTTGAATAGTTATTCGATAAAGTTTATAAGGAGTAGAATATAATTAAAATGAAAGCCGAATGACAGCACAATAAATTCCTAGGCGTTGGTACAACACGATTTAAATATTCATGTAAGCGTATATAAAATTAAAACTAAATGAACATAGCGTAATTACATAGTGAGCACTATGCTAGGGCCAGTGTGAGCAGCAATTTAAGTTAATTTACCTTTGTTTCATGCTATTATTATTTCCAGAAGCCCTTTTTATATTTTTAAGTGCTTAATTACAGTTGTGATCCATCGTGATACGATTTGGATTTTCATGCGTAAAATCACGCCTTCAAACCCCGGTATTCAAGAGGTAGGCAAGCGAGTGGGTACACTCACATTTACATCATACTATGGAATAAAGGGGAGGGTGAGTCTACTGCCATACACCGGGCATAAATCCAGACTGCGACCCACGACGAGAAAGTCTAAGTAAGAAAAATCCAACATTACCCGACTGGGATTTGAACCCAGGAACTGTCGATCAGCAGTCGCGCTTGCAACCCACATCACCCATGAGGCTGTCAAAATTACATCAGTTACTTTTTCATTGTCTTATGTTTATCCACTTATTGCACGAACACGCTAAATTTTACGTGTGCTTGTTGAACTTAACACGTCTAATCTAAAACTCACTTCAAAACGTTTTCTATATAAATCTTGTACTTTTACTTCTTCCTTTAACAATAAATTTAACGTGTTCCTGTTACGTACGAAACTGTTAATAATGAGGACTTTTAAACTGTCTATGGGTTCTAGATAAAATAGGAATTTAGCGCGTATTTTATTTTGTCAATGTTAATTTCGCTTTTCAATTCTATTTAAAAACAATAGCCGGATGCGTACGTTAAAATATAAAGTTCTTAACAATATATCCTCGTTGGTCGAGTAGTTACAAGCGCGATCCATAGGTCCTGGGTTAGACTCCCGGGTTGGGTATTATAAGATTTTTCTAATAAAGGCTTGGATGAATAGTAGGATGTAAACCCAAATTGTGAAAACTTGGGAGTGTACTACATTCCTCTGCGTCCCTCTTCGGGGATAACAGGCGTGATATTACGTATTTTAAAAAAAATAGGAATATTTTTCGGTATGGACTTGATTTACAATATATAATTAGCATCGCATGATGTTCAGTTATAATTGCAACGCGTATCGCTACAAATCTCCGCGTCCAGGTATGTAATGTGGACAGCCATCATCTGTAATTACACATGTAGTGAATTCACCCGCACTAATGGCTTAAGGGATTTTCATGACTCATCGTAACCCACGTAAGCTTAACCATTGTATTATGTACACAGTTTTATGACGTCATTTCTTCGCCACCAGAAAGCATGCATAGATACTATTAGCTGTGATAAAACTAACGATTTTTTCATCAGTTTTTCATTTCGCATCAGTTATAGCATCAATATTAATATACCATGGAATGGAACGTAGCAAATGAGGGTGTGAAACCGACAGAGTAAAATGGAAGGGATGACAGTGGCCGTTTAAAGAGAGGAAGGAATGCGAACAAAATGGTAATATCTGGGTGTCACATTAGATACACGCCTATCGTTCCGTAAGAACATTGAGATAGTAAATAACAGGGCAGCTTTCGTCTTAGGGCGTCTTTACCCTCTGATCAACAGGAAGAGTAAGATGACACTTCCGTCTGTACACGACTCATATCAGACACGTTATGACCTATTCCAGTATAACCATTGCACATGCTAAATAGATAGATACCCTCCAAATATTAGAAAACCGATTCATACACAGAGCAACCAGAGTAACCTGGTTTCTGCGCAATGTAGATCTCCATAAGGATCCCCAACTAGAGACAATAGCTGCGAACTACTTCAGCAATGCTCAATTCCACCCAAATAGACCCAAAGAAATACAGTCTCGTACTCCCGACGACAATTGGGGGTGACCACTCCCTTCATGAGATCGAGACACGTAATAGATAGATTTTTCACCCTTCCAGACACTGCACAACCACACCAACGTTTACTACACGAACCACTTGGGCTCACCACAAAACCTGGTGAAGCAGTGACGACCATTAGAGTCAACAGCATACTGACAATTAAACAGAAAAAAAGAACAAGACGGGCAAACGAACGATGACAAGAACGTGTAGTTAATAAATATATGAGACTAGAAAATTACCGAAAAAAAATTCAGTAAGCACAGCAAATATTTACATTTCTACAAGAAATCCGATCTACAAATTGGAGGTCGTCCGGGATTCAAACAGATGTCTGGTCGGATCGCATGGCGTGGTAACTTCAATTGCTCATAAAATTTCTTATATTTGGTAATCATGAAGAAGATTACGACGACTTCTGCAGGCGGACTTTATTTTACAGCATTGGAGAAGGAAAATCTACATTTTCCAACCCTGAGATGGGGCTAGTTTTACATTCCAAAATTCAGGCATAAGATCCAATAGGAACTTTGCAGCAGTCCAATGATCTTCATACCTGATAACTTGATTAATAATTTAGCGCTTAAAAAGTAAGCAGATGTATATTTTTTACGATGCTGAACGAAATAGAGTCTATCTCTTGAAACAGTATTGTATAATTATGAA
>DWTQ01000074.1:0-11021 GCA_018244875.1 Ardaris sela periphema | reverse complement strand
GGACGTCAACGTAACTGGTGAAACGTGGAAGCGTACTACACTACTCTGCCTACCTGTTCGGGGATTACAGGCGTGATGTTACGTATAAAAGTATAAACTCACATGTTATTATCGAAAAAAGTACAAACGCGTTAAGCACAAACATGGCCCAGTATATCACAATACCATTTCCCAGTGTTGTCATACCGTGAAATTAATTAATGATTAATTGTTTGAGCAAATAAATTAACAGCCGCAGATGTGTAAGCGAATAAAACAGATGGGCCTTAGAGCGGATTTAAACGACGTATTTGTCATTTGATAGATGTATCTTTTATATAGACAATTTCACCAAGATACTGGTTGATGAGAGGATCAGAAGTTTCCGAAATTGGCGGGCGGAAATGAGGGCCAATGAATACCATGTCTGTAACGACGAAGAAATTTGATAATTTGCGCTCTCCATCTACCCGGCGCGTTGATATAATAACAGTTTTATTTTAATATCATTGCAAGGCATGTCTGCCTTCCAAAAATAGTATCATTTGACGGATTAGATCCAAATGAGATATTGTAATACCGAGTGATAGGACGATATTAAATTAATCACTGATGTTGTTTTAGCGTGTAATCTCCTTCTGAGTATCTCTGTGGGGAAACAAGCAAACGGCTATAGTATATATTATCTGTTCCATCTGCTTTTAAAATGATTTATATATGAATTTAAACACATATCTATGTCATTAACAGCTATAGAACACACACACACACTATAGAACAGGTTCGAAATCGGGTAAACCGGAAAGAAACAGCCTATTATATAATTATACTACCTATCATAAAAAAATATGTAAATTATTGCCCGTATCGGTTGACATTTATGACATATGTCAACGTCACTGTTTTACAGACAAGAAAAACAGACTACCACAGCCTTGCCTACTATTTGTTATCTGCGATTTCACTAAGAAATGTCCACGGTCAGTTTTGACATATCTTTTGTTGTGTTTGACCACTAGCTCAAATTGAAATTTTACCGTTACTGTCACTTCATCATTCATACAAATAATTTCATTATCTTCGGTAGCTCACTGCTGGACTTACGCCTCCCCTGAGAGGCGCGATGCCGTGAGGTGATACAGGCGTGACGTTACGTACAAGCAAGCCGCGTCATACTGCGATCAGCCAGAGCCGGGTTTAATCGTTTCTTATGGCACATTAGTAGCCCGGTGTCGGCATAATTTCCTTACATGTGTTATTTGCCTGTAGTATTTGTTTATGTATAAATATGTGCATTGACAAATGCAACAATAAAAAACTGTTAACAAGGGGCCACAAGAATTCATTTACCTCACTCCTCCGGACTCGTACTTACTTCAGTTGAAGTCTTTGTTCTATTGGGCCAGTATAATCGCTGCACCCGCTCTTACCGCGTGACAATTGTTACCTGAATAGTATTTCGATGTTACAAATGTGGTCAGTCGACCGTCACCATCCTCAACAGCAGTAACACGGCTGCGACCAATTTCGAACAGAACAGATACTAGCTGCAATCTTTTTAATATATGATATACTAAAAAAACTGATGTTACTATCAATCGCTTTCCTTCAACCCTCTCACCAATTATTGCCTAGTATTTATTGTACTGGTCTCGTCAATAACTCTCCTGTTCCTCGGTTCCGGGAGTCCATGGGCGGCAGGGACTACTCAACAGTGCTGCCTGCTCGTATCGTACTCTCTTTAGAAAAAAAGCAACAAAAAGTCGACATGCCACGGCCCACGACATACTTGACGTTTCTTAAAAATATATTTGTGTGGTATATTTTAATATTCACCTAAAATCAAGTCTGAAAGTAATAAAAAAATTGTGTCAAGTGAGAAACGGTTTTTATTAGGGTTTTAATATGCGGAGGTATTTCTTTATTTGCAACTTGAAATATTCATACAACTTACAGTATGCCAGAGTCGCCGCGAATTATGAATTCAAACACATTTACAGTCGTTTGCGCGTTTAATAATGAGATAATGCGCCATACGACCACCCATCGCTGGAACCATGATTATTTCAAAACGAATAGAAAATTCTGGGCACATTCATAACTCGTGGCGCTAATGGCGTCAATGAGAACAAGGAAAATACTAAGAGTTTACAGCGTTCGATATGAGATGGCGCTACACGTGATCCTGAAACGCGCTATTAAAGTTTTTTAAACATCTCAAATATATTTCATTATTTACAAATGACAAAATTGAACATAAACGCAATGTGAATTTTACAAAATCTGTGACATAAATCTTAGTTGAAATTAGCGACAGATACGAGGAGACCCCGAGGACGAGGTCCGAACGCCTTACGTCTAAATATCATTGTTTACGACACCTTTAGAGCTCGGAGGCAAGCAAGCGTTCCTTCCAGGTGTGCGAGGTGCACGGCGGTAGTGCTTTTAAAATCAAGCACCTGCAGTTTCTAAGCTTTCTGTCCACTGCTCAAAATGATTCCATAAGCGCCATCTACATTTCGTTGACGACAAACTGAGTTCAATGATAAACAAAAATTAATAACATCTGACCCGTGCTCCCGGCGGTTGAGTATTTGACGTTGGCGGCGTTTAATTTTGAACGCGCGGCGCATTCGAATTGTTCAAACATTTGACCAATTATAGGTTTCCAATCATATTATTATTTAACATTTAACAGTAAGTCATAATTTACACACGTACATAACAATTTCAGTGGGGACAGAAACCCTCTACTTTTCAACCAACTTTTTGAAAAGATTTTGATATACTACGGCTGGATTACACAAGACAGTCATATTATATACGGTCGCTGCAGTCCACAGACGCGTGTCCAATGTTATGAACAGGGGTATATAATCTCAAAACAGAAATAAACTTAGTATAAAATCGCTTTAAGTGTTATTAAATTAGTATATAATAAAGGGATGGTTCGATGGTTCGGACATATTAAGGGAGGCCAAGACTCACTTATCTTGACCAAATAGGCCAAATACTGGCGGGGGAGTCAGAAGTATCAGAAACCGACGTGTGTATGAAGAGAGTAATGAATGTAGAAGAAGCGCGGCAGGCCTGTGAGGATAGAGTTATGTGGCACTCAGTGCTCTCTGCCTACCCCGTAAGGGACCTGGCGTGAAGATATGTATGTATGTATCTTTAAGTTACACGGTTTTATTGTTAAGAAACAATAATTAAGGTGTACCGTTAGCAAGCTAAAAATAATAAGCCCCACAATTTTATTTTAATCTTATCAATGTCCTAGAGTATATTTAATTAATAAACTGTGTTAGCTCAATCATCCGCCATTTTGTTTCGGACGCCATCTTAGATTCGCAATTGTTTCATGGTACGCTGTATTCTACTAGTCAAATCGCTTCATTTGATACTCATATCGAGGGGGTTACAAAAAAAATATGTAATCCGCCATTTTGTGACGGCTGCCATCTTGGATTGAAGATAACATTGAATACACACGTTTGTGTTGTCATCAAAACTAAACTTGTGTACTAAATTTCAGGCCAAACGATCAATACGAAGGGGGTGAACTTTTATTACTTACGACCCTCCGAAATGAAAACGGATTAAAACCGTTCAATATAGATACGTGTGTCCAAACCCATATGAGAACTAAAGACACATGTATTCAAACTCAGAGGCGAACAATACAAACGCGTGTTGAAACTTATTCGTGTCTGTCTGCAACAATCAATGGACTGGAACACGACAATATATTTCGCTACTCGAAAACGGTTAAATAAATTATTTATAATACATAACTCCGCTTTTCTACCGCTTTATTGCCTATCATCAATATTTACAAATCACTTTTTGTTTAGGCGCTTTTGATTTGTGGTTTTCACCTCCCCCCGCCCCCGTTCCCACTTAACTTCTCGATTAACTTCACAGTTATGCGCATTTTTTAAAACAAACATCACAGGCTAAATGGAGCAGAGAATTAAAAGAATCTACAGGTACATGAAGTCCACTGCGAATTAGCATTTGATCAGCGCGCCGCTCGGTTGTGACGTAAAATTGACTCATTCCATTGAAATTAAATCCGTGTGAAATAATGAAAACCTGTGGAGGCCGGTGATGACAATCATGGGCATGTTCAGGGAACCGTGCTCGAGCGGCTGCTCTCGTCAATGATGCCGCACGCAATGAATCCGTCACGTTCAAAGCACAGACGGTCAGTTATTAGGCGTAGGTGGGGGAAGTCGGTAGGCGATGGGGGGGTATGTGGCAGTGGGAGGGGCGGAGAAGTTCCGCCCCGAACACCGGCTGAGAACAGCAGCGACCGCTAAAACCGTCCGACAACCAGCACAAGGCGCGACACGTCGAGCCGAGCGTCCAGTACATACGCCACCACCGAGTCCTACTTGAGCGTTTCACATAAGTAGTATATAAAATTCCAAGATCTCATATCTATATATAAGTCTACGTGTATATGGAATTTAAAAAAAAAAAAACATATTTTTATTATCGACGATAGAATTATAGATTGAGATATTTTTGCAACACGAATGCATTTCTTTTTACATATACAAAAAATGCATGTGCATATAATTGTAATATGTTGTATATAATATTCTACTTTATTTTGTATATTTATTAACGTACAGGCAACAAGAAAGTTTTTCTTTTTGTCTCTGACGCGATACTCATACAAACATTATTTTTATTATTATTATTATGTAAGCCGCCACAACAGATGCAAAAAGTTCAGCGAAAATTCTTATATGATTAACTTTTCTCTCCTTCGTTAGTGATAATTTTAAAAACAAAGAAACTAAGCAAGAAAAGTTTATCAGTGAATCGATATCTGTACACTTCAGACACACAATATTCTTTTCGCCGTTCCATTCATTCATTGTGTTTTAACAATATTAAAATTTCAACTTTCACCACTCGCTATAGGATCGCAAGAGAATAATTTACAAAAGAAAGAGAACAGAAAAGAAGAGAAATTAATGAAAACGAAAGAAAAAAGAACGTGGACAATATCATCTATAATCATAATCAATAGTAATAATAATATTAATTAATCAATTAATTTAAAAAAAAAATCCAATGTCCACGCCTAAGCCCATAGACTAACAACTATGTTTTAATACGGGAGCCACACTAGTGTGCTACGCGGCGACGTAACGACGTAACGACACGACGACACGACGACACGACGCGACTCCGACCCGACCGAGCGACAGCAGTCGCGTGAGCATTACCAACAGAATATATTAAACGTATCTATCTGTTGGAGTGCCCGGGCCGCTTGTCACAGTCCTCCAAGCATCTGCAGTCCTCAGTGATCGAATCCAGCGACATGAGGCTCTCCTGCGACAGCCGCAGACACGCCCTGCACCTGGAGTCTATCGAGGTGCCGCTCTGCGAGTTCGCGTCCTCCGACACCGACTCCAGCGATTTCAAACTCTCCACCGACGTTATTTTGTAGGACCTTCTGAATTCCGCTATCTCCTCCTCGCTCATATTCAACGCCAACAGTGAATCTCTCGCAATTTTCCCCAGGGAGGACACTTTCTTCTTCTTCTTGCCGTGAACGGTGTCCATTTTGGACAGCGGACTGGGTTTGTTCAGGCTTTCGGGCAACGATTTTGGACTGGAGCCGCTCCGCGACCGCAACTTGTTGCGTCTCTGGGGTATGTCGCGCGGAGTGGTGCTGCTCTCCGGAACCTTGAAAGCTATGGTCTTCGTTTTCGGACTGTCCTTCTCGATGTCCGCACGTTTCGACAAGTCCTCCAGCGAGTTGCACTTCTTCTTGGCCCTCTCGGGTATTGACGACATCATGCCCTTGAGCTCCATCGTAAACACCTCGGGCATCTCTAGCGCCTCGTCTATCACCAACTCCGGGGACAGATCCATTAGTTGTTCCTTTGTCGCCGCGTGTTGCAACTCTTGCGCCAACGACTCTTGTTGAGATTTCACGTCTAATATTAAATGCTCTGTGTCCGGTTCAAAGTCCTGATTCTCGTATATCAGATAGGCCAGAGCATCCTTCCCCAAATCAACATTGTCGAGAGCGTGAGTTTTCTCAGGCATCGTCTCGCACGCCCCGGGCTCCCGGGCGAGTCTTTCGACGCGCCTCTCCGTCGGGTCGTCGACGATCTTGAGGTCGTCAATGTACGCGATCTGGATACAATTGTCCGCTGCTTCGTCGCATGTCTCGTCTATCGTCGCGATCGGCGCTAAGTCGCCCCTGGGCTTATTGTCCTCGGTTTTGGTTTCCGGTCTCCCCAGCAGAGGCGCTGACACCTCCCACACTGTGTTCACAACTGGATTCGTCACTTGCCTATCCAAATCGAACGGGAGAGCGCTCGCGGTGCTCATGTTCGATATTATAGTATTTTCTGGGCTTATATTTTCCTTGATCTCTTTCCGAACTTTCATCGGCAGTTTGTCCACCGGCTGTCCCGCATCTGGACTCGGTTGCTTGTCCGTGTTATCGGAGCCTGAAGATTTTAGTACTGCGGCGAAAGTTCTAGGTCGGACCGGTTCGATTACTTTTTCATCTAACTTAACTTCTAAAATCCCCTTCTCCACAGCGCCGGCGGGCCTCGGCCCTTCCTGAGAAGCATTGCGACCGCCCTCGCCCGCCGGCGCGTTAGGGGTATTATCGTATACGTTTTTATTCAAATCGTTGGGCATTATGAGATCTATATTATCACACGCTCCCGGAACATCTCTGTTGCCGTTCGAGCTTGCGCTGTCCACACTCTTCACGCTTAAAACTAATATTTTTTGTACTAAATTGTCATCGGTGGTAAAATCGGTAACTTTAACTATGTGTCTATTTCCCTCTATGGTCCTCTCACTCTCTAGAGTGTCGCTCGGCTCGTTGGTTTGTGGGAAAGATTGGAACTCGCTCAGCGTATTGTCCGTGTCGGTGGACGGCGTTTTGCTGTCGAGTTTCTTCGAGAATGACTCGTCGACAAAAGACACCTGCACCCTCTCGGACAGAGTCGAATCCGTGGCCTCCGACAAGCTGTCCCTATCTTCCTTTTCATCTCTCTCGCTCTTCTCCGTATTGCTGCCCCAGGACCAAAAGGAGCTTGTCAACGACGAGTCTCTCCTTGGCGGTGTGTTCGAGGCCGATTTCTTATCATCTTCGCTCTGCGATCTCGAGAATATGCTGCTCGGATGTTGGAAGAGGCTCAGCAACTTCTCGAGATTCGTTTGCAATTTCATTTCCATTCTGTCCGGCTCCGGTTTCGGTACATGGAAGCTAGCAGATGGCGCCACCCACGATATCTTTCTCACTCTGTCCAACCCTTTGGCCTTGAGCGCGGGCACGTCCAGCAAGCTGTTCGTCCTCTTCGGGGACGTGGTCAACGTCTCCTGTAAACAATCCTTCTTGACTGTCTCCTTCAGACTCCAGTTGTGCGTCAGCGTGCCCTCGTTCGACGACGGATCGTTGTTGTCAGACTGATGTTGCAGCGAGTACTCGATCCCCGAATCGGCGGACGTCACCATCACCTTCTCCTGCTTAGCGCACTCCAAGGAACTGACGCTAGCCTCCAAACTGGACAAGGAGCCGTGTAGTTTCTTCCCGCCGAATATAATAGGGGACACGCTCTCGTTCGAACTCACCGATATGTTCAGTAGATTCACTGGCGTTATTTCGTTGGTTGATTCTAAGCTACTCTCCGTAGAGAAATGATCTCTCCGCCTGTCCAATTCCGTATCGGATTCCACTGATTCCCTCACAATGGCCGGTTTCGCTCTATTCTCACCGGCGTTCAAACTCTCCATGGAGCTCCCGGATACTTCCAACGACGAACTACTATCACAAAAGGCACTATCGGGCTTCCGCTTCATCAATCTAGAAACTTCTAGATCCGGGCTATCGAGACTCGATTCACTCTTATTTTTCTTTAAAACTACATTATCTCTTGTTATGCTACCAGGTACAATGTTATATGTATCTACATTACATTCGTCTGTTTGTGTGGAGTCGTTTCTGACTATCTTAGTCATGCAGGACAGATCCTGCATTTCTTGAATTAAGTTCCCGAGGTCCTCAGTGATGGCTTCAATTTGTTTAATAACAGCACCACTCTCCGCACAAACCGACTCTTTTACATCCCTAAACTCATTTATTTTATTTACATCACAAACATTTTGGTCATAATGTACTTTGGCTGTATCGTTAACACTACAAACCGTCTCTTTCTTCACCGTCACTGCCACCACGTCCACGTCCGATATCTCCGTCTCGCTCACGACTACACTATTCTTAACTAGGTTCGTCTCCGTCTTTAACACTGTGTCGTCACCTGCACGAGTTGTCGATTCATTGTGTGACAACTCCTCGGTTTTGTCATTGAACACATAACTGTCCTCGTCGCACGCGGCGCGATCGGCAGCGGCGTCGCTCACACCCCTAGCTACACTAGTTCCGTTTAACCCACCACGAACAATGTCACCGGTGATCCCTGTACTCTCACTCGGCACGGCGGCGACATCGCGGCGCCCTCCGCCGGCGACACTCGGAGCGCCGCTGACGTCACCGCGGCCAACGTCCCTGCTTTCAACAGTCGGTTCAGCGACGCTAGCGCCGCCGTCGCGCACAGCGCCCGCGTCGGCCTTCACTTCGGCTTCTGAACTCGTTACGTCACCATCAGTCAAAGCATTACCAGTTTCAGTGGCAATTACATCTATCGGAACTGCCTCAACAACGTCTAGATTCTCTGAAGTATCTCTCTTATTATCTACATTGGCTTCTGCTACTAGTTTTTCGCCTATCTCTTCGTTTGATTTTAATGTGTTCGTTTCTTTGACTTCTACTAGCGCTGTTGTTCCTTGTGTATTACTTGTTAACGAATCTTTGTTCACATCGTTCGCCCCCCTCTCAGTTTCTACACAAATTCGTATCGTTCTACTTACATCAACGTCTAAGTTACTGGTTTGTTTTATACTGGGTGCTTCTATTTTCGATTGTCCATCCGTGTCCGAATCGTCGTTTATGTTCCCACGGACGCTCGCTGGCGCCTCCATAACGCGATGCACGGTGAACACGCGCGTCGGGGCGAGCGCCGGCATACCGTTGCTCCTACATGTACCTTCCACATTGTACATATTGTACACGTGTGGAGTGCACGTCCGGATTGCAGGCGCATCGGCACCTGCAACCGCGTTCGCGGCCCCGCTGCCCATTGTTTCAGGCTTAATTTCGCTTTTCACATCTGTGTCATTGTCTGTTGATGTATTAGAGTCATCGTTCGTTTCACTCACGGATCTCGTTTCAGCGGTGTTAATTGCGGCTTCCGTTTCACTATGCTCTCTAGATTTAAGATCCGCTTGTACAGTTTCAGTCTCCGGCGGCTCCGTTTTGTAATCTACAGGAACGACATCGGCGGAACAGCTCCCAGGCCTGCTCACAGTGAACCTCGTATTTGTAATTTTTCGAGGAGTATTACTAGCCGAACTCCGTTCACTCGTCCGATCGCTCGGAGCTTGCTTCTCTCTATCGAGCGTGCTTCTGAACGGGTCGACGTCCGGCCTGCTGACGGTGAACCTGGCGACGCTGACGGGCGCGCTGCCGGCCGGCGGCGAGCTGAAGCGGGCTACCCTGAGGCCCGGCTCGGCGCGCGCGCCGGGCTCGCGCACGGCGCCGGCGGCGCGCGCGCGTGCGCTCGGCGTGTACGTCGCGTCGTAGTTCCTCGTCACGGAGAACCGCGACGCGGCCGCCTTGCGCGGCTGCGACGCGGGGTGCACTTGTATTCTGGGCGGCTCCGCTACCTATGACAATAGACATGGGACATTAAAACCTTTCATTATTCGATCTTATTTTTTCTATGAGCTATATAAAACGATCAGATTAAATCTTCGGGTTGTGCTCCTCTCCTCCCCTCTCCCGCCCCTTCCCTATTAATATTGAATTATAACTTGAAACATTGTAAAAACTACTACTATTACTGTAATTTTCTATTGATCTAACCACACAATACAATATTTATCGACCACTTTGATATGTACTCGACAATAGAGTCAGATTACATGTCTGATATATTATTAAAGGCTTGCCTGTACGACTTTGAAGCGAGAGGGCGACGGCGCGGGCCGGGGCGGCGTAGCGGGGCTGGAGCTCGAGCTGTCAGTAGACGACTCTCGGTCCGGAGTCACTCGGGTCACCTGTGCAACGGACATTCGTTTAGGTGGGTCTATTTATATAGCTATCAGAGGGTGACTATGTCTGAAGCCACACGTAGCAGGACCAGTAGTGGATCGATCTCATCTCCGGCGGAACTCCCGCGTTGAATTTGAATTACAATGTAGGTATGTGTTTGAAATGTAGTCACACTTCACGCGTCGTGCACGCTGCCCCGCGCGCGGCGCCGCGCGGCACTCACATAGAACCTGGAGTGCGGGTGCTGCGGCGGCACGGGGCTGCCGGCGGGCGACGGCGCGGGCGAGGGCGCGGGCGAGGGCGCGGGCGACGGCGACGGCGAGCGCAGGCGCGCGCGCCGCTCGTCCTCCGACGGGCCCGGCTGCCGCGTAATGCGCTCAGTTACATATTTTATCATCGGGCTCTTTTGCACTTCCTAGCACACATCAAGATTTTTCATGGTAGGACATTTCGTATCACAGGTGGGAGTGGGGGTGTACTACACTTCTCTGCCTGCTTCTTCAAATTTAACCTCTTCCTACATTACTGGTTTCTTTCTCTAGATACCATTAAAATTAGGCAATGAATGGTCTATGGTGACCATAATTATGTAAGTTATGGATGAGGCGACTCACTCGGTGCAAACATAGGAGATATAATCCTAATTAGATTGATTGAAATATGGCGCATAAGGTTTATTTTGTAAGAAGGAGACGACTTCGAGACTGTAATACTCGAAAATATCGTGCTAGTTGTGTTTCTCTTGTGACCCGACTGGCATCGGCCTAATAGTCCACTGGTAAGCAATGGAAGGTGATGTGCCGAGAAGGCGCACCGACGGCGCGGGGCGTGCGGGCGTCACCTCGGGCGGCGCGGGCGGCGCTGCCGTGTGGCACGTGAG